>PVIA01009552.1:0-60183 GCA_004024845.1 Tonatia bakeri
CCCCTTAGGCTTCTCTGACTTTTTGCCAAATGTACAATAATGCTCTGACCACAACCTGTGTAGCCAGAACACTCTGGTTAAAGACTTTCAGGGCACGTGAGCTCACATCTTCAGTACCCTTGTCTAAAAGAAAGTGTTGACTGCTGTACTTTCATCCTTTATGAATTCTTTAAAAGCATCTATTATTTTTAATTTGCAGCAGCTCTTGCCAGGTAAAAAGTTTTGGGAAACAGATGAATCCAGCAAAGATGGACCAAAAGGAATATTCCTGGGTGATCAATGGCGAGACAGTGCCTGGGGAACATCAGGTAATCTAGATCTAGCATCTGTACTGTGATTTATGCCTGTCTTAGAGCTCCTTTCCTCAGCAGTTGGCAAGTCATGAATTTTATATCAGTGACATAAGCATGTCAAGCAATGTCCTGTCCTGTAGTGTAATTGCCGTGAAGGAGCTATATGCTGTAATTTATTAAAACATAATTAACACAAAATCAAATCTTCAATATTTTATTGAAGTGCTAGTCTCAGGGGAATGGTCTTATTTGAAATGACCATAATTTCAGCTATAACTTCTTGTTCTGTACTGCTGTCAGCATACTGGGAAGTAGAAAATCCATGCCTGCCATTTGAAGTCATGTTTCTTTTTCCTCCCCTTGCACCTGTGTAACGTGTATGAGATGATCTATGAATGGGTTTGGGGCCAAATTAAGTCACTGGGCACGGATGCTCTTCTAACAGACTACCCTTGAAGAGGGATGGGGAGAACTTGCAGAAGCAGACACACTGACAACAGGAGGAAATGACAGATCATAGGTAGGAAGGAGACAGAAAACCCAAAAGCTGATGTGCTGTTACAGCACGATGTAAGAATGGACCTAAAATAACAGCAAATCATCAGAAAAGATCAAATTATGTTGTTTTTAAAAAGGGCAGTAAAACCATATTTTGTTTTAGTAGTAACACCAATAAAATATATTAAAAAGAAATTCTACTTGAAAAAGGGGTAAACCTTAGCTAGATAAACCAGTTATGTGAACTGCTGAATTGCTCTGCTGTCCTGGATATATGAGGGGTGTGTTCCGTTTTCTTTAGCTATTTAGAATATTATACTTCAGGAAAAGCCCAATAGGAGGTTTTGGTTCAACCGACCATGGCAGGTTTCCTGATTCCCCGCCATTGGTTTATCCATGAGACATCACTCACAATTTGTTTTGAGCCTCTGGCTGCACTGTATCATGCTTGTGTATCTTTTTTGTAGATCATTCAGTTTCCCAGCCAATCATGGTGCAGAGAAGACCTGGTCAGAGTTTCCATGTGAACAGTGAGGTCAATTCTGTGCTGTCCCCGCGGTCGGAGAGCGGGGGCCTAGGCGTTAGCATGGTGGAGTATGTGTTGAGCTCATCCCCGGGCGACTCCTGTCTGAGGAAAGGAGGATTTGTAAGTCGGCTCGAGGAGCTTGTTCCTGTCTCTCTTTCTCTCTCTCTCTCTCTCTCTCTCTCTCTCTAATCCCCTGAAACAAAACATACCTGTTTAGCTTCCTCAGACACTCACAGTGCTGATTAGAGTATTGTGAAACGCTTACTGAAATTAGTGAACGTAAACCGAATTTTTAAAAATAGAGAAATTTTGGGGGGACATATTGATAGTAATGTGAGGTAAGAACTGAAATCTGGGTCTCAGTTCATTGGTCTACCAGAAAACACCATTTTTAGTTTAAAACAAGAAGTAAAAGGTGTAGGAATTAAAAATAAAGCTGAAACTGGGGTGTTAGTGAACAGATTGAAGAACAGTGGTTTGTACGCACCCAGGAATCCTTACAAGGGGTCAGCTACACAGGGTCACTCTTGTTTTGCTAGCTAGGCTTACATTATGGGATGACTGCGGACCTGTTTTGAACAGTTTTGTTTCTCACACCCAACATGTCAGAAAATTAGAAATTCTGTTAGTTCTGTGCCTGTACTTTTCTTTCAAATTCATTACCATTGATTTCTGTGATGTCATATTTTAGCCAGATCAGTTTCCATCTATGTCTACAGCCTCTTCTCTTTTCAGTCTAAGCAGTCCTCCTCAAGCATCTCTGATGGCCTTTTTCAAAACTAGTCCTTTCCTATGTCCTTGACTTTCTAGATCTTAACACATAAATATTTTAGTCTTTTTCATTTAGTACTCTGTGACTGGTTTTATATTCAAGTCACAGGTAGGAAGGCCATGAGGGGCACCCTGACTCTCTCTTCCCCTTTTTTTTTCCCTCCCCAACTCAGTTTGTTTTGTACCTTTTCAAAGCTCTTCCTCCCCTAAGTCTTTTTGGGCTAATACTACTTGTTGGCAATCATTTAAGAGAAACCCTTCCCCATCTTACTAATTTTTCCTCCATAACTTTATCTTAGAGCATTTGTTGTTAATATTTTTATTGGCACACATCTGTTGCTAGGTGTCAGAGTCTTGGTCCTGTTTTCCCCATTCTACTTGAAACTTCTTTAAAGTAACAGTAGTTCATTTTTGGTGCAGCTTCCTCAAGTGTCAGGTACAGTTCTTCAACATGTCAGTGGATATTAAGTGAATGATTTGTTGACTTGAAGAGAATAGGCCCACATGGAGTTAGCTTTATTCTAGGCATGTCTTTAAGTTGATGCTTTCACTGACGTTGACTCTGGACATACCTGGAGCTTTTAATCATACAGCGGGGGCGGGGGGAACAGAAAAAATGAAGTGAAATGAACTTATTTAAGAGGCTGGCTTGGATTTCTTCCTGCTCCACACCTAGAAATTTGGTGTGAGGAGTTTAGTCAGAAGAGGATCTTTTATAACAACCCAAAGGAAGATCAAGGAATTAAACTGAGGTTTTTGTCTGAGTCTTGAATACTAGCCATTCCATAGCTGACCTGATTGTTTTGGATCTTTTGACCCTGTAAAGTCTAGGTCAGGTTTAGTGGCTTGTGGATTGATCCAGATAGGAAAAGACACCTTTTATTTGAACCTTCCAAAGAGGCTGCTTGGGAAAAACCAGGTCTGTGGTTTGGATGTGGAGAATGGGATCAGGCAAAAATGATCATTTGCCCATTGTTCTATAGGAAGAATGGTGTTACTACATCTCCAGCTTACCTCTTTTTGGTTTTCATACTATCTGATGAGCACAGATTCCTCATAGGAAGTGTTGCCTTCTAATTTCTGCCAATAACTTTTAGTTATTTACTATGGGAGAAAAGTTTGTATCATGTATAGGTAAGTTGTTAGTATGGTGAACTGGAACCTGTATGACTCCTGCCATGAATTCTCTGTTACGTGTCAGTTTCTAACTCTTGTGTATTACCTAAGGGTTGTGTGCCTGGGTTACTGTGAAATTTACAGGAGGCAGAAAAATAATTGGAATAAGGAGAAAGATAAAATGCTGGGATTGAATTATTATTTTTGTCTGATTTTCTCTTTTTTAAATATATTTTAATTCAACTTTTTAATTTATTGATTTGAGAGAGAGAGAGAGATCAATTTTTTGTTCCACTTATTTATGCATTCATTGGTTGATTCTTGTGTGTGTGCCCTGACTGGGGATTGAACCCACAACTTTGGCGTATTGGCACAATGCTCCAACCACTGCACTACCCTGCCAGGGCCATTTTTCTCCTTTTGAACAATTGTTTCATTAATTAATCGTATGACAAAACTATATCTTTTGCATTGTGTCTTGTATTTGTATTTATAAAGGCAACGTCCATCCTTAGTTGTTTTGGGAGACTGGTGATTTTTAACTCTTTACAGTATTGTCACCAGAAGTTAAGACCTCAGGACAGAGGTCGGGAAATTGAACACTGACAATCAGTTAATTTACTGAGCTTCTGAGGTTTGCATTAAGATAAATGAAAATTCTGCACAGCTGTGTTCCAGCTTCTCAGAAGGATGGTTGTGGGTAATGAGATATTCCATATTTTGACGTGGATGCCATCTAAAGGGTGATGCGGGAGGGACTGATCAGTGACATCAATCTGTCACATTAGCATATTCATTATTAGTGGATGGATGCCTGAGGATCAGTGAACTACTTTGTCGCTTTGTGGTTCTATCGTGCTGATCTCACACCTAACCTGGCTTTGCTCTGTCTGTTGGTTAGGATGACATCTGACCAAAGCTCTGGTCATGGAAACCTGAACCACTTTTTCTTGTCATGATATGCATGCATCTTATTGGGAAAGGTGGGCTTTAAAAAAAATCTAGTCTCGTCTTTCTTTCAAAGTGTTATGTTCAAAGGCCAATAAGCTTCTTGTAGCTAATAGTACTAAAGGGTGGGTAATTGGTGATTTTTGGGTCAGAGCACTCAGATGGTTTTACTTGTTGGGTGGCTGTACCAGTATTACCTCCAGTAAGCCACGGAAAAACCTCATCTTAATCCCCTGAGAGCACAAAACATCATTTCTGATGACATAATGAATGTGGACCTCAAAACAAGTACTAAGGGATCATTCTCAGATACTGACAACAGATAATCCAGACTCTGATTAACTTTTCAATTAAAGAACGTTAGGTTTAGAATCAAAGTAATCTACTCATTATAAATGGTTTTCCACTTTCAGTAAGGTTGTTTTCTGGCTATAGTGGAATGAAGGTATTTAACTCTGTCTAGCTTTCTAAAGTTCATTTTGATTGTAGACATGGATTCAATTTAGTAATTTTGGCTTCTGTGATTAGAGTACTTTCAGGCTGACAATTAAGAATTCAACAGCAGTATTTTGTTCTTAGCATGTGCTGTAAATTTTTTGGTAGTATTTCACATAGGAAACAAAAAGTTCAGGATAGCAATTTTCATAATAGGAAATGTCAGAATACCAGTTAAGTCAGGGCTGTCTTTTATTTTCATATGATTTTATTTATTTTTGTATCTTTTATTCCTAGAATAAGACACCCACCCACCCCCCCAAAAAGCATGGCTCAGAATGCTTACAAAATCACATGTAACTGGTATTTTGAAGCCACTGGGTGAAATTGGCTATAAGGACCCTGTTATTGGTGAAAAAATTTTTTCTTTTGAGTACCAGTTGATCTTCAAATAGATTGAAGCCTAGCCAGTCTGAACTTTCTGTCTTTCATAATTTCTATCTTTCTGGTTCATGGTACGCCCTGAAATGAAAAAGACCACTGTAAACTTCAATTAGGATGAAGACCACTCTAATCTCAGAAGAAAGACTTAGAAAAAACATTGTGGGAGGGCCTTTCTGCTCGTTTGTGCAGATTGACTGCCGTCTGCCCTAGAGAGTGCACGTGTACTCACAGCAGTTCGTTTGGGTCATAAAACTTGATGACTTGCTTTTCTGGTCTTTACTGCATGCATGCATGCATGCATGTATGTATGTATGTATTTATCTAAGAGATTTTATTTATTTTTAAAGAGAGAGGGAGAGAGACATCAGTGTGTGGTTGCTTCTTGTATGTCCCCTGCCCCGGACCTGGCCCACAACCTAGGCATGTGCCCTTACTGCGAATTGAACCCAGGATCCTTTGGTTTGCAGGCCTGCGCTCAGTCCACTGAGCTATACCAGCTGGGCTTTACTGCATTTATTTTAAGTAACCAGTGCTACTTTAATTTATTTTGTTTAAAAACCTTATGCAATGTAATGCACATAAAAGTTGGGTTTTAAGTCTCAACTGGATCTTAATTTCTTCATCTGCAAAATGAGGATAATTAAAACCCCAAAAGTCTTAAAAGTAGATAATATATATGAAAATGCTTTGTAAACCTTATAAGTTCTTGCTCCTCAAGGTCTATGGGCCAATAGCATCATCATCACCTGGAAACTTATTAGAAATAAAGAATCTCAGGCCCTATCCCAGACCTATTGAATCAAGCCTGCATTTTGACAAGACCCTTAGGTGATTTTGTATGCATATAAAGGTCTGTTATACTACTATAAGACATATTTTTCTTGGAAGTTTAAATTACCAGGAAGCTGGGGATCAAATACAGAAACTTTCTTTTTTTTAACAGGGTAAAGTTCTTTTAGAATTGAGCTTCCATTGAACAAGAAAACTACATGCTGTACTTTGCAGTGTCAAGTTTTTAGACACTGACTAGATAAAAAGTAAAAAAAAAAAAAACTTTCAGAAAACCTAGTTTTGGTTTTGATTTCTGTAATAATGAATACCATACTACACATTTAAGATTTTTTTTTTTCTTCTGGATCTGGTGGTTACACAACAGATGGAAACACTCAGCTTTCTACACACCAGGAATTTGATCATACATGCAGTGCCCGGTATATTTTGTGTTCCACTCTTTCTGAAGTGCACACCTCCTTGCTTTGTTCATTTTAAAGTTGGGGTGCATCTTTCAGATGACACCATGTCATAGTTTAATTGCCAGTGTTTCCTTTTTAGCAGCATATAAAATGATTGTGTGCCTTACAAATTGATGGTGTCTCAGGTTTGATGAAATATAGTTGGCGGTGGCTTGATTCTCTACACATATCTCAGAAAAAATCAGTGGGACAAAGAATCTAATGATTAGAGCCATAGCAGTTGCTTTTCAGCAGGGAAACGTGAGATGTCTAGCAATTTTGAAGCTTTGGGGGAGTAGAGGTGACGGTGGGTGTGTTTTTTAAAAGGCAATGGTAAAAAATTGAAATTGGGTAGAGTACTGCTAAGAATTTTTTTAAAAAAAGAATGGCTCTTTTATGAGTTGCCTTATTTAATCATTGAAAAAACCCTTTGAGGTAACTTGAATTTATAGATGAGAAAAATGAGGCTTGGAAGGGAAGTGGTGGTGCCTGGATTCAAACTTTGTTATAAGTTCATTTCTTAACTATATTGCTTTCTATTATGTCAGACTGGCTTATTTATTAGTTGACTTCCTCACAGTAGATTATATGTCAACTGAAAAGAGTAATTCACATGGCTAGTAATTTCAAACTTTTACTCTTTTTAATTTTTTTTAAAAGTATTTTATTTATTTTTAGAGAGAAGGGAAAGGAGGAAGCGAGGGAGAGACATCGATGTGTAAGAGAAACATCGATTGACTGCTTCTCACACACCCCCATCTAGGAACCTGACCTGTGAGCCAGGCATGTGCTTTGACTGGGAATCGATCTGGCAACCTTTTGGTCCGCAGTTTGGTGCCGGATTCACTGAGCCACACAAGCCAAGGCCATTTTTTAATAATGCAAAAAATATTTTTTTTATTATCAGTGGAGCTATAAACTGAGCTTTAAAGGAAATTGATGTTTCAGTTTTTTGGCATTTTGTAAAAAACAGGCAATATATGCAGGAGAAACCACTTGTTTAGTTAATGTTAGGGTTTCTGGACTCAGTATGTCAAGCAGGTATGTTAAATAGTCCTTTTTAAAACAGAGGAGAGGAGCCCTCGCTGGTGTGGCTCAGTGGATTAAGTGCCGACCTGGAAACCAAGGGATCACCAGTGTTTCGATTCCTGACCTCAGGGTACCTGCCTGGGCTGTAGGCTGGGTCCACAGTAGGGGGTATGCGAGAGGCAACCAAACGTTGATGTTTCTCTCCTTCTCTTTCTCCCTCCCTTCCTGTGTCTCTAAAATAAATAGATAAAATCAAAAAAAAAAAAGAAAAGAAAAGTTAGTAATTTCATTAAATGTAAGTTGTGCCATATGGAGCTTTATGATAAAATCACTTGCAACTTATTGCAAGTTAAGTTCTCATTTCTCTGACTTCACTCAGAAATAATAGATATTCCCTGAAATTTTCCTCCTGTTATATGAGTCTTTTGAGGAAGCTGAGTCATAAATGGTTGTACTGTGATCTCTGCAATATATGGTTCTTCTATCTGTCTGCTTTTCTCTCACTTCCTTAATATCTAACAATGGAACATTCCTCTGCCTCTGTAGATCTGGGGTCTCATAGAACCCTTCTTGTCCCCACTCTTGAGATTTTGGTTGGGCTTGGCCACTTACGTTTTGAGCACTCACTGAAGCCTGTATTTGAGTACTACAGGTTTGGGTGAACATTGAAATCCACAATAAAAAGATACTATTAATCCTTTTTTGTTTTTTTTTTTATTTAGCTAATACAGACTTTTCCAGTACTATTATGTACTAGGTAGTGTATGACAGAAAAGCAAAATGTAAACTCTGCTTTTATGATGTTTATATTGGACTTAATTACAGTCGTTTACAATTGTGACTGCTTATTGGAGTTAACTGGAGAACTCTTTATAACATTTGTGGGGAGTTGTACAAGGCTAATTAAGTCAGAATCTCTGGGAGCGAGCCCAGATACACTCATAAATTTTAAAAAGATTGCGATGCCCAAACTAATCATAGAGCCATTGCATTGTGAAAACGACAGTATCCCTGGTAGGGTCAGATTGACAGTGTATACTTATATTAAAGTTAAACCACATAATTGGGGTATTTCAGATTTTAATCTTAATATCACAGATAACGTCACATAAGAAATTCTCTCCTAGCGTATAGCTTTTACTAACATATTACTTTTGTATAAAATGATTTATACTTTATAAAGCTATTTTGCACATGTATTATTTCATAGATGTTTGTAAGTACTGTGTCTTAAACAAACTTACTGTTTTAGAGATGAGAACACTGTAACGCTCAGGTTTACTAACCTGTTCAAAGTCCTGTGACCAGTGAGTCCAGTGAGTGTAGGTAATTAGAAAGAATGTGCGTTCTGTGTAGTCTGAGTTAGTACTTTCTTAAATACCAGGTAGTTATGAACATCTTATCTTAAATATTAAAACAATTTTTAAAATCTCATAAAATGTACCAGTCTATTATATCCCCTATTCTCTTTCTAGGGCCTTTACATTTCTGAGAGATCATTTTTATGATTTTGAATCCTGTATTCTTTTAATGATTTAGACTTTTTATTCTTGGTACCATTCAGAAATCAGACTTTTTGTCAACTGTTTTTATTAGGGCTGTTGTTGATTTACTGAACTTTTTTCTTTAAGCTTATGTTGAACTTATGTATAGGAAAGTGTGTAACTCATAAGTGTTCATCTTCATGAATTTTTACAAAATGATTACACCCATACATCTACAATCAAGAAATAGAAGACTCCCTTGGGATTCCTCCCCCTTCATGTAGAAGGAGCCTGCTATTCTGGTGAGCCATTAATAATCTACTCATAGTAAACCAGGTAGCTGTATTTTATTTGAATGGACTATATAGGTGAAAAACAGTCCATCCCTAGGACTGCCTCTGAAAACCTAGCCTTTAGCTATATAATTCAGAATGTAAGTATCATGGCCAAGATTTCAGGCTATAGCAGTCTGCTCCAGACTGGTGGAGCAGCTTCTGCTGCTCAGCAAGCCCTTGCTATGGGTCGCTGAGGAAAGAAAACACAGAGCATTGATTTAGTGAGTGAGCCTCCCTGTGACCGGATTTCTTGCTTGTTGCTAAAACTTCCTACTCCTTCCTTATCCTAAAACTTCCTACTCCTTCCTTATCCCCTTGTCTTCTCATTTTGGCCCAGAGACCTTGTGAACTCCTTGTGAGAAGTTGCAGCTGAGCTGGTGCTCCTAAGCCAGGGACTTGATTTGTAGATTTGGGGAAGGTGACTTAGGTGTGTTAGTTGGGCGATCCTGTCAATGCTGTGTTGCTGACAATGATCGTGTCTAACTCCTGTGGTTCTCTCTGTGTGGTTCTTTGTTATCTAGGCCTTATCTTCACCTCCGGGATTCTTATCTAAGGACAGTGGGGGGACCCTTCTTTTAGCAATTAAATTTTGTAGGAAATTTTTTTGGTCATACAATTTTCTTTGTCATAGTTTTTAAACTTCTGCCAGGCACTGTATTGAGTGCTGGGGATATGAAAATGAAACAGCTTTTGTCATTTTATCTTTGCAAGAAGATGGAGCTATTGTCTTTGGACATTTTGAAATAACTTTGTCTCCCGAAACCTGTCATATTTTCATCTCTGCTTTGAGATCTCACTGTAGTGCTTAATTAGCCATCACTCACTCCTTTTGAACCACCAACAGTCTTATACTTTGAAGATTCTGCTGTGAAATTCACATCTCAGTGGCCGCCAAGACTGATTTATCATCCTGAGGCCACATGAAACTAAGTTTTATATCCTAAGTTCCTTCTTGTATATATTCCTTGGTTCATATTAGCCACAACATCTTTCTTTTTGTGTGTTGTGTTTGAACAGAGAATGGTTTTGAAAGTACAATGATCTCTGAACTGAGTCGAAAGGTCTACTGGTACACTTAGGCACATCAAGCTACGGGAGTCCGCTTTTCCAGCCAGAGACCTTTGAGAACTACTCTGAGGGCATCTGTTTATTTTGCATTGTAGGCCTACCCATTCGCAACCGTCTGCTGCTCCAGCCTCCATCCTCGATTCCGCCCCAGGGGAATTTGGTTGTGGTGACTGGAAATGCTGTGCAACAGCTCTCTTCTCCTCCTGATTTGATTTCGCCTTGACTAGGAACTTTAATTTGATCTAGGTCTATTTGTTCTTGCCTTGAGCCAGAAATCAGAGGTGGGGGACAAGTGAGGTTGCCTCTGTCTCCTTTTACCAAAACAATAGTTACTCTTGGGTAAGATTGTGCCAAGCTCTCTGTACCATGTCAGGTCACCACACTAAATCTTCTTTTCCTTTTGGAAATCAGGGTCTTAACTTAGGATGCTGGTAAGAGGAGACAGATTTAATTTCCTTAGAAAACAGGACATCAGCATGCTTAGCATCATATCAGTTCTTTCTTTCTTTCTTTTTTTTTTTTTTAAGATTTTATTTATTTATTTTTAGACAGAGGAAGGGAAAGAGAAAGAGAGTTAGAAAAACACCAATGTGTGATTGCCTGTTGTGTGCCCCCTCCTGGGGACCTGGCTCTCAGGCATGTGCTCTGACTGGGAATTGAACCGGCAACCCTTTGGTTCACAGGCTGGCACTCAGTCCACAGAGCCACACCAGCCAGGGCCACATCAGTTCTTTGACATCTAGTCTTTAATTATTCACAGTTTGAACCTCTTCAGAGATAAATTCTGCTCTGAAATCATTAGTGATTCAATGTAACATGTTCCATATAGTCTTAAGATAATCTAATATGGAACAGGCAGATAGATAAACACTGGTGAAAAAATTTCATAGCTAGATTTAACATGTTTTGAAGGATTCAAAAATTAAAGTTAAGGATTATTGGTGAAGATACAATAGGCTTTGAGATATAGGGTAGAACTGGCGGGAGGGGTGGTAGTGCAGATTGGCAAGGCATTTATCTCAGGATAAGAGTAATTGAATTGGAATGATGTCAGACCACACTTAGCTTAATATCTGAAAGTAAGGGAGGAGTTACATTGCCTGTTTACATAGGCAATGGCGACATAGGAGGGCTTGTTTGTTTGTGGGTTGTTTTTTTTTTAATAGACTTAACATTTTTCCAGTTATACTTTTAGCTACCGTATCTGGAGCTTCTTAGGGGTTGCACCATTACTTAGAGTTAGACTTGAGAGGAGAGAAGTGGGACCAAGAGATACAAAGTTTTGCCTGGACTTTGGGTAGAAAGAAAGAAGAAATGGGATGGTGGGACATTGGGTGTGGTAAGACTGTCCTAAACCCTGTAACTTAAATGTATGTCTGTCTCCCTCATTTGGCAAGACTTTCTGCAGTGTTCCTGCCGCTGTGTTGTCTGTTAATTAGATTGTAATGTCTTAAAAGGGCACAGACACTATCCTTTTCTAATTAGAATCTAGTATAGTCTGGTGTCCACAGTGGTTGCCCACTATCATTAGTTGATGATTAGTGAAGCTGAAGCTATTTTTTAAACAGGGCCCAAGGGATGCAGACAGTGATGAAAACGACAAAAGTGAAAAGAAGAACAAGGGTACGTTTGATGGAGATAAGCTAGGAGATTTGAAGGAGGAGGGTGATGTGATGGACAAGACCAATGGTTTACCAGTGCAGAATGGGATTGACGCAGACGTCAAAGATTTTAGGTTTGTATGTTTTACACTTCTGGTTTTCGAATGGGGGCTATGGGTTTTTGTTTTGATTTGGTTTTATTTTGATTTCAGTTTTCTTTTTCCCTCCTTATGTGTCCTTTTTAAGAATTGAGCCTAGCATAGGCCATACCACAAAGATTATAAATTAACTGGTAAGGCTGAATTTTCTAAGAGCTGTTGATGCCTGGTGCTTTGCCAAAACAACAGACTTTTGTATAGGGCTGTCTGATTTGTAGATTGATTCCATAAAGAGCATTTCATGATTCTCAAATATCACAATCACCTGGAATGGGTGCCTTGGGACTTTTCCCAAGTTTCTCCCAAATCACTGTCTTGGGAGAAACCATGGTTACTAACGGCAGTTTGTCATGTCTCTCTGGCATGTTAGAATAAATGGGAAAACAGTTGAGAACTTATTTGAGTCTCATAAACTCCCTGAGACTCAAGCTCCCTTTGAGGTAGGTGGGTCAGGTATCATTTTCCTCATTTTAAAAAGCAAGAGATGCAGCTTAAATGACTTTTCTTAAACATACCCTTTCCATGGTTGCACCTCATTCCATCTCTGATCATGTTTAATTTGCTGGTTTTAACCTATAATTTAACATACACTGTATAAACTGGTATTGTATATTTGTCTTCCACATTTTACAAATAGTCTTCATTTAAGCAGGTAACCTTTAGTGATGATCTATAATTAAAAAAATCTAAAAATCCTCGGTCAGTGATATACAGATAGAGAATTTAATTTTGAATCGTTTTAATTTAGTCTAAAGCTAATATGTGTACATCTGACCACACACATATATCTTAACCTAATATCCACCAATGTCAAAATATATTTTGGATCATTGTTTGTAGAACAATGTTCAGTTGCTTGATATTTCTAATCTAGTTTTTGTATCTTGTGAGTGTAAAGGATTAAAGTCTTTCGAAGAAATTTGAGGCACAGAGATATAGAGAGTTACCTAAGGTCTTTCAGATGAGTTTAGGCAGCCTCTCTAGTCTGGGCGTCAGGCAGCCTGTAGTGGTGGTTCGTGGTATTTGACTTCGGGCAGGTGGTGGTGGTAGGGCTTGTGTGTGTCCAGAAACACAACATTAGCTTAAATTTGTACCAGCTGTAGGATTTCTTTTAGAGATGAAATGTTTATAATGTAGTCACAGGTTATTCTCCTCTGACTAGATTATAATACTAGTATGATTTGGACTCAGTCCTGCAATCCTTTTGCATAGGGTGGCACTGCTCATGTATACCCATGTCCCAGGACATGTACCGATAGTGTCCCTTTTTGCTCTTAGGAGTGTCCTGGCTTGGATGATAAATTATATCCTCATACTGTTTTTAATTCTTAGAGTTATCTCCTTAGCAGGGACCTATCCTAGATAATGAATTTATTTTGTAGTATTCTGTAATAGTCTACTTCTTCTCATCTCTTAGAAGGGGAGACAGTTTTAGCATTGCCTAATATATCTAGATAACACAGAAAAAAATTTTTTTACCTGTATAAAAATTATTTTTTTTAAATAGAATTATTCTCAGATGTGGGACTTCCCCCTTAGAAACTATTTTCCATTGTTTCTATGTTTAACAAGATGTTAGTTTTGAGGGCATATTTTATTATCTGCATTTTGGGGTCTCTGTTTTCATGGATGTCATAGGTAGTGATTTTGGTAGTTCATCCAGTGTTCCTCAAATCTGAGTCTCTTGGTTAAAGGGACTGTAAATTAATAGCAGTGAATGTACATTTAAGGGGTGGATTGTGGGAAGGCAAGTAATAGAAGAGTCATTTTATAGGATATAACATGGAAACACCATAAATGGTCTTGGTTGTTTTGCAGAAAATAGTTTTAAGTATTATTGATAATAACCTATGTCACGGACGTTGTCCTTAAACTTGGCTTGCTATAGTGTCCCTCCCCACTCAAAATAAGGTTTAATGCCCTTTACTTTCTCTGTTTAGCCGTACCCCTGGTAATTGCCAGAACTCTGCTAATGAAGTGGATCTTCTGGGTTCAAACCAGAATGGTTCTGAGGGCTTAGCCCAGCTGACCAGCACCAATGGTGCCAAGCCTGTGGAGGATTTCTCCAACATGGAGTCCCAGAGTGTCCCCTTGGACCCCATGGAACATGTGGGCATGGAGCCTCTTCAGTTTGATTATTCAGGCACGCAGGTACCTGTGGACTCAGCAGCAGCAACTGTGGGACTTTTTGACTACAATTCTCAACAACAGGTACTGTGTGTGTCTCTGTCGCTCTCTCTGCTCTCCCTCTAGCCAGCACATTCTTTAAGTAACTAAGAATGGTGGGAGTGGGAGGAGGGTGGCTTATTTTAGGCTGTTGAAGCCATCCTTCCTTAGCCCAGCAGTGATGTGGGTTTACAAAGCCTCTATATCTTCCCCTCAAGAAGCTGATTCTCACGCTGAGGTTGTTGGCAAGAGACCACCCTCCTTTACAAGTATTTCCTTTGGCTCCTATCTCGCCCCAGGGCCTGGAGAGTGGGTGAAGTGATGTTACCTCTTGTGACACAGTCCTCTTTGATGCTAAGTTAATCTCTCTGAAGAGTAATGTGATTGTGATGCTATTAGTTTGTTTTGCTTTAAAAATAGTAAAAACTCTGTTATTTACCATTGTCAGGAGTCCAGTGCGAGGATGTCCTATTAGTAATGTCTTTTAATTGAGTTACTATCTTTTGAAAACTAGTACCTTTCAGAAGAGTTAGAATTTCATTAGAGGAAAAGTACACACAATCATCAACAGAAAATCTACAGTGAAATTTCTTGGCTGTTTTATTCATAAAACCCTGGAAAATATTGCATGTGTGCCGTCTGGTTTTGAAGGCATTGTGTGACTAACTCTAAGGTTTACTGATTCTTTCCTTTTTTATTTTTTAAATGAAATTTAGTTGTCTGAATTATTAAAAGGGGGGTGGTGGCTTCTCAGTCTTGTTAAGTGTGACAGGTTCTCCCTTGTGGCTGGAAGGTGTGTGATGGGCTTTGAATTTCTGGTACACCTTAATTTTGGACTGGAACATAACTATAAATGTCTAGGTTTTAAAAGTTAACATCTTATTTTGAAGTTTACAAATTCTTTATCAATGGGGAAATTGGCTTGGGTCTTTGGAGATCCGTTATACTGTACTGTTCCTTTAGTTATAAATAGTTGATTTTAAATGAATTTTGATTGATAGATGATTGGAAATAAGGTTAACCATATAAAGTCTACAAAATGAGATCCTTTTAAGGGATTTTCTGACGTGCATTTGCTCATATCAGGTGAATACGTTAGTTTTAACTCCAAACATTTTTAAAAAGGTAAAATGAATGTGTACATTATTTTTCCTGTAGTTTTCTATAGATATGCCCTCTTCTTTGTAGGAATTGACTTTCTGTGTTTTTTCTTGTCTTTATAAGAAATAGTCTTTCATGATTATGCCCTTTTTCACAGTAAATCCTCAAAACAGCAGTTTTGCATGATGTCAGAAATTATTTCAGGTGCTGAAGACATACTAGACTTCAAAATATTGTGTGCCACACCAGCGTACATAGGTACATGATATTTTTGTGTAGAATTCAACTTGTACAGCTTAGGGAATTAATTTGGCAATTTCTTTAATCTAAATTGAGGTTCATGAGTATAGGCTAGTCAGATCCTTTAAACTAGTTAATATCAAGAAGTTTTATCTGGACATCTGCAATAATGTCAGTGATAAAAATAAAAAATAATAAAACATTTTTTTCTGCCCCACATTTTTTTCTATGAATTCTTTCACTCTTGTTTTTTGGTCTGAATTTCTGCAGCAACCCTTACAACTGTGGCCGATTTTGGTTCTTAGCTTCCATTCTGAATGGAACCTTTTGCTTGTTATTTAGGGAAGTATTTGTGTCCAATCTCTTACGAATGAAAATCTGATTCTCTTTATTTTAGTTGTTCTTCACTTCATACTCAGAGTTGGGATTCTGTTTTGATTTATCGATCTCTGGTTTCAAAATTTTACCATTTTTTGGGAGGCTGGGTAATTATAGAACTTGAATAACAGAAACCCACTTTTGCACACCCACACATAGTTTAGCATGATCACATCAAACACAACACCTACTCACATTTATAAAATCCAGGATGCCTTCACCAAAAGTCCCATTTCAGCAGTTTTTAAAAGTGAACATTTATTATTTTGAAAGTTAACTGTTGTTGGGTTCTGGCTTCCCATACACGTCTTGGTTGCTGCAACATAAGGGCATTGGTACACAGAGATACTACCAGGGTGTGACGTGGTCCTTATTGTTTAACCCATGGGCTCCTAGTTATTGCTTTTCTGAGTAGATTGCTTTACATATTGTTGCACTAGACACCCTAATAGCATGTACGGGAACCATTGGCTCTTGAGTACCTTCAAGACCTTTTAACCTCTTACAGGCTGCTACATAAAAGCCAGTAGTGTTAAGAAGGAAGGATCATTTTTCTATTGTAAATTGATGTTTGTTCTTACATTTTATTCCTCCAGTCTTTCTTACCCTTTTGCTTTTCATTACATTTTATCCCCCTTTCCATTTCTACTAATTTACATCATTGTTATTCTTCAAGGTCCAGTTCTGTTACCTTTCTTTCTTGGTCTCCAAATCAATAAGTTGTCACATCTGTTTCCTTTCAATTCTGTAGTGCTTTGTATTTTGCTTAAGAAAAAATGCCACCATGTTCTGCCTTGTGTTTTGATTACTTGTCTAATAGCCCTTCCTAGATGGTAAGCTCCTTGAACGTAAGGCTTGAATCTTGTCCTTTCTGTGTCCTCCGCTTTGCTTTAGCAGACCAAGTTTTCAGGGAACTTTTTCTCTTTTATAATATCTCAGAACTGCCCTCTCATGATTAATAAGCTTTCCAGAACTAAAATTTGAAACTTGCATCCTAAGAGGCCTGGAGGCCACTTTTTGAGGCCCAGCATATATTCTAATACGTGAGTCCTTTATATTCTAATATTCTAATGTTCTAATATGTGAGACCTAGCCCACTGGCTTGTGCTTCAGATACAGATAACTAGCCTGTATAATATCCAGGAAATCTACCTCTTGGATATTACCTTTCTATTGCTATGTGATCAAAAGCCATGGTTCTCTCATCAGAAAAATGAACGTAATTCTTTCAATACCAAAATTTGTGGGTAACTTCAGGGAAATCCCAGATCTTTGGGCTGTAAATTATAAACTTCTATTCACATTTTTTGTTCTCACTTTTAGCCAAATCTATGTTTCATGAGTGGAAGGGACTCCCCTTATTCCACAGCTCTCAGTTCAGTTACTTTGACCCATTTGGTCATTTACATACTGCAAGAAGGTACTCGATGACAAGTAATAAGATCATTCATGCCCATGTCCTAGGGACCTTAGACAAGGGAGTACATACTCTGTTCTCTGGGGAAGGAAGGACTTAAGAAAGAGGTGAATCTTGAGCTGTACCTTGCAAGACCTGTTTATATCAGGAAAAGAATACAAATTCAGGTGGAGGAAATGGTAAAATTAAAGGCTTCAAATTAGAAATTAACAGGTACACGTTCAGTAGATATTTAGAGCGGTCACCCTATATGGTAGTTGAGGCTGAAAAAAAGTGAGGTTGCATAGATAGTGTTGCATGTCTTACTGACTTTGCCGTGCTGCTTTATAGGACAATTTAAAGAAGGAACTACTTAATTATTGTGGTTTAGTTCTTTTGTGCTAAGTGTTAGTTTACTAGCAGTTTTAGACATTCTTTTACCCATATTAATCAGTTAACTGTTGAGTGTTGTGTCTTTCCAGGAACCTTAGGTTCTGCCCACAGTGAATAGAACTAGTGTTCATCGTAAGGCTGCACATGGAACAGTTGAGGGACTAAGTGCTAAACTGGTGGATCAGGAATGCTCTCAGACCAGGGGAGGGCTTGATGAGGACTTAGGTTGTGTAGATGTAGCTTGAAAGACAGGTGGAGTATATATTGCTGCAGTTAAGAGAGCAGATGTATGGAGATGGAAATGACCGTGGCATGGTTGTGGGCTGACAAGAGTGGAAGGTGTTAGGTTGGCCAAAGAGTTTGTTTAGTTTTTTCTGTACAACGGCTCTAGTAGTGCTTAGTTGTCTTTAATGTCATTCGAAACAATTTTGTTAGATTGTATTATGACAGCTGTTACATCTGCGTGCATTTTTTAAAAAGTATCAAAATTGGTGAATTTTTGTACAGCCATTTTAATATTGAAGATGAAAGAAGATACACCACATTTTTGGCATATTATACTTTATTATTTCAAGAAAGGTAAAAACTCACTGAAACACAGAAAAATTTGTGCAGTGTATGGAGAAGGTGCTGTGACTGATTGAATGTGTCACAAATAGTTAGCAAAGTTTCTTGGTACTACTGACATTCTGGCCAAGTAATTCTTTGCTCTGGGGTTGTCTTATGCACTGGGAGATGTTTAGCAGCACCCCTGGCCTCTACCCACTAGAAGCCAATAGTGGGAGATAGCGGACATGCTCAAAATATCCAAATCAGTAAAGTTAGGGGTGAAAAGGAAAATTGTGTCTTTTATTTTGTGGAAACTACTGAACAGACTAGTAGAGTGAAGTGCATGCATGAGTTTTGAGTCAGAGCTGGTTCAGACCCCCAACTCTGTATTTAAACTGTGTGATCTCAAACAAGACAGCTCTCTGAGCCCCAAATTCCTGACCTGTAAAATCATCACTCATCAACTCAGAGAAGCAATCAGTATAAGGTCTTGCAAATAGTTAATAAGGTAAGGGTTCAGTAAATATTAATGTTAGTTAGCAAAGATCATTCTTTTACAGAAAAAACTAAACAGGCTTTCTGGCCAACACAATACGTGTGGAAGGGGAAAAGGAGACAGGTATCTATCTGGTCACAGAGTCTGGGTCACAGAGGCCTTCCAAGCCAGGGCAACATCCCAGACAGTGTTAATGATTGTGAGCATTGGACCAGATACCTAGTGTGACACACATGTTTTTGTACATTCTTTCCTTTTACTGTGGCTTTCTTAAATGGGTATCTAAACCTATTTGTTTTTAGTTTTGAGCTATTTGCTACAGTTTGGTAGCTTTATTTGTGATTTTTTGAGGGAATCTGTCTTAGTTACTTTAAATTAGTGTTTTGATTTGGTGGGGTAAGTTGGTTTCAAAACTGTTAATATGAGCTTATATTGAGATATATAATATAGAACAGCCTCAAAATACAGAAAAGGTAATTTTCATGTAGTTCATTATAAACTTAATGGTACTTGTGTAGTCACCGTTAATCTTAAACTTAACTTGTCTATGTTTTTTTAGAGTAGTGATTCCTTTTTTGTGCTATGAACCTCTTGGCAGTTATGTGAGATCTGTGGACTGAATTCTCAGAATAATGTATTAAAATGTAGAGTGTAAGTAGGGTTACAGAGGAAGTCTTTAACAACAAATTTAATGATGTATGTGCTTTATCATATGATGCATGAAATAGTTCAGTGGACTTGCTATCTTAAGGAGCATAAACAAGATTTTCAGATGTCTTAACAGTTGCAAGTAACATGAAAACGTGATTTCTTTATCACAGATGACAATGTGGTTTGTTGCTTATAATCATAATTGAAGGACACACTAAATTTTGTTAAAATAAAGATAACTTTACCTACCCCAGGTACCAAGATTTGGGATTAAAAGCCCTAATTCAGGGTAGTTTGAAATGCTCGTTTATATTTCTGGAACATTCCCCTTTTTACTCAAATTTCCCTCCGTATTTTCTTCTTCTCAATCCTGGAAAACATAGTGAACAGTTTGTAGTGTTTGGCACCATTTTGTGTTATGATGCTTGAGCAATGTGTTTTTTACTTTATTATTTTTTAAAAGTGTTTATTGATGAGAGAGGGGAGAGAGAGAGAGAGAAATATTACTTTGTTGTTTCATTTATTTATGCATTCGTTGGTTGATTCTTGTATATGCTCTGACCAGGGATCGAACCTGCAACCTTGGCATAACAGGATGACACTGTAACCAACTGAGCTACCTGGTCAGCACCCCCCCCGCCCCCTTTTTTTACATTGATAAAGAGCTATATACCTATTATATTTCCACAGATATAGTTTCAAAAATTATTACTAGGTTTCATTAAATTATAATCCTGGATAGCAGAAACCAAAGCTGTGGTTATGGCTTATGTCATTAGAGTAATCACATTAATTATTGATATTCTTTATTTAGAATTCAGTTAATCTAAAAATAGCCTAATATAGCATGTTTTACAAAATTGCATACTAATATACTAAAACTCTTACCTGTTAAGCATGAATTTTAACAGAAAAATACTCTGAAAGTCATAATTGAAATATACTGTATTTATTTCTTCACAACCCTAGTCAGATGGAAGAGGGAATTGGCATGCATTGCTTTTAAAAGTGTGGTAGTGATTAAATGTCATTCTTATGAGGCCAATTGTGTGCATAGTTTTAATATAGGAATTTAATATTCTTGGCTTGCTTTTCCGTTTACAAGTGAGAGAATTACCCTATTAGTGTTGTGTATAATCACTGTTAAAGTGCTCGTGTTAGCTAGTAGTTTGGTTGATTGAAGCTTACCTTTACTGTTATATGACTTTGTTGAAATTTTATGTGATTTGTTTCAAAAGATACACTAATTTACTTGGAAGAATGATATGGTTTCCTTCCCCCTTATTTAGACATTGTTTATTATGGAATGAAATTCTTCTTCATCCGTTAAAGAAATATAAAGAAGTTTCTTTTTAAAAAATTCAGCAGCATGGTTTGTATGTACCTGTTAAACCAGAAATCATTGTAATCACTGGTTGGTCATTTAACCTGGTTAAGTGTTAAACAGTTCAAATAACCTGGTCAAAAGTGAGTTTTGACCCAGAAGCTTTTAAAGCAGACTTCTACAAATTTCATGTTCTGAGGATAGGTTCCGATATATACTTTCATTAAAAACTTATGGTCCCACCATTGATGTAATACTGTATTTTGTCATGTATTAGTGTGCACTTTTTTGCCCAAATTTTTGAGGGAAAAATGAGGATGCACATTATATATGGGTAGTTCCTGAATTGCCTTGTGTCTTTTCTTCTGTTTTGTAATTGTTAGTTACATAAAATTTCTTATACCACAACATGTTCAGAAATAAATGCTAAAACTCCTTTATAATACAAAAAAAAAAAACCAGGCACACAAACAAACAAACAAATAATTGAATTAAAACAAAAGATATTATCCTGAAAGTTCCAGCCAAAAATGTGGGTGCACACTGTACATGGGAGCACATTATACACAGTAAAACATAATACTTTCAGTGTTTCAAAGGGCTTTTCTCTATGAATCCTGACAACAGCTCCATGAAATAGGGCAGCTATTTTATTTTCACAGGTAAGAAAATTAAGACATCATGAAGCTAAAAGACTTATTGAAGGTCATATACTGTAAGTTATGCAAATGTGTTTTGGTTTCTAGTTCCAGGCTGTTTCTTTCGGACCTGGTACTAGAAACACAAAGCCTTTCAATATGTGGAGTTGTCTCACCTTCAAATTCAGCTGCATTCATAGTCTTTTTTCTTCATGGAGATACTGTAAAACAGTACTTATTAACAACAACAAAAAAATATTTTTCCTCCATGTTATCTTTGTGACCTGTGGAGAACAATTGGTGCTCATGACCTCAATGGGATTTTGACTTTGACATTGACTCTGAAGAGTCTTACCCTCTGTTTCCCCCATTCCTGGGCTTCCTTGTTGGGGGAGAAGCTGTAAGAGGTAATCACAGAAGCATTGTGTCTGTGTGCAGGTGCTCATCACACACAAAAGACTATTGTATGCTCTTCACATGCGTTAACGGTAATACAACAACTTTATGAGTTATTCATATCTTTATTATCTCTATTAGAGGAGGAGAGCAAGGCTCAGAGAGATTAGCTTGCACAAAGTCACATAGAAAGTTAGTGGTGGAGCTGAGATACGAATCTAGGCTTTCTGGCCCCAGACTCTGCTCTTATGCCTTATCCATTATGGATGTATCCATTATGGTAAAAAAGCCAGGGCTGGCAGTATATTTTATTGAGGGCAGGGGGTCTAGGGAGATAGTCTTTTACATTTGCCAACTCCATATTTAAATACTATTCCATATTCTGAAAACTCAACAATTATTGATAACAATAGTAATAGCTATATTTTATATGATGCTAGCTATATGTCAGTCACTATGTTGGGTGTTTTTGAGTGCTCAGATTTTTTTTTCTGGAATAAAACCCCCAGAAGGGTCTCTTGTAAGGTCATATAGTGGTAGAGAAGGGAGTCAAACCAGCTTGTTTGTGTAGTTCCAAAATCTTGAAATAGCTGATGCATTTTTCTCTGCATTCTTTTGAACACCGTATGAATTCTACCCAAATAAATTATAATCAGTAGTGGCACATTTATCATTAGACCAACCTTAAAATAAACATGTTCTCCAAATCTCACAGTATTGTGTTTCTCAGTTATGATTAGCACACTTTGTGAAAATCATGAAAATGTTTACAGAGTTCTGTGCTTTGCCCAGCAGATGGCATTTGTGTGAATTTTTCAGGAACCTTTGGAATCCATCACTTGCCAATTACCTAATTTTGTTTTGATTACCCTGTATTTCCAGTTAATATTAGACAATTTACATAAAGAGAAGACCAGAATTACTGTAATCTATAATCAGATCTGCCTGCTGTAGATGCATAATTTACTTTTGTTAATTGTTCACTGTGAAATGCACTAAAAAAAATAATTTCTTCTCTGGTCACCATAATCATCTGAGATATATTAATCAACTCTCAAATACAGGATATATGGGAACTCTTGTAGGGCCTGTGTTTTTTAAGTGAAAAGTAATGCTTCCTTACTCTCAAAGTATGGTAACATGGTGGTTAGAACCACTAACTCATCGTATGTGGCATTATTACTTTTATGGTATTCACACACTATTTGTGTATTTACAGATACAGTACATACATATATATATATATAAAATGAGTTAGTTACATGTAATGTTAAAAACATATGAATTGAGAAGTCCTATGAAATGGCACTGGGGTATGGTTTTTGGTTAATAAATCAAGAAAACTGCTGCAGATGGGTGTTCAGTAGATTGAGTGCCAGCCTGCAAATCAAAGGGTTGCTGGTTCTATTCCTAGTTAAGGCACATGCCTGGGTTGTGGGGCCAGGTCCCCAGTAAGGGGTACATGAGAGGCAATCACACATTGATGTTTCTGACCCTCTCTTTCTCCCTCCCCTCCCTGCTGTCTAAAAAATAAATAAAATCTTTTTTAAAAAAGAGATATCCTCAAGATACATATTCTGTATGGACCATCTCTATTTCCTATGTCACAGTGTCTAGCTAATAATGTGCTCAAAAAAATGTTTGCTGAATGAATTGAATTACTTTGTTCACAGCAGGGTGGAGGAAAGAGGTTAGCCGTGAACAATGTCTCAGATGGTAAATATTTCAAAATGTTTTAGGCTAGGAAAATTCCAGAGACCCACTGAATATAGACAGTATTTAGTGGAACTATGAGGTATTTTTATAACCTTCAAAAAATTAAAAAATCAACTTTTCACAATTTTACTTGCTTTCTTGCCTCCTGGCTGCCCCTCTTGGGTAGACTGCTTCCTGTTGGTGGGAGTTCTATGAGACTGTCCTTCAGATAAAACAGAAATATGACACCAACCTGGCAAAAACCCAAGATCACAGTGACCACACGGTACTGTCTGGCTCCATTCCTGGAAACAAACAATTGTTTTAGTATGTTTGTTGATATGCTCCAGTATTTCTTCTGAAGACTCTATTTAACCAATGTCTATAAAGTAGTGTTATCTTTTTACCAGCATCATAAATGAAATATTTCTTCTTTAACCTTTGAAAAACAAAGTATTTTTGAAAGTTCTACATGGTCATTATTATTACTATATTTTTAGATCCTCACTAGAGGATATGTTCATGGATTTTAAGGGGAGTGGGGAGAAAGACACATTGATGTGAGAGGGAAGCATTGATCAGCTGTCACGGTAGCGTATGCCCCAACTGGGGATCGAACCTGTAACCTTCTTTTCTTTTTAAATGTTGCCTCATTGCTTTATTTTTAGAAGCCATTTTAAAGATTTTATTTATTTATTTTTAGAGAGAGGGGAGAGGAGGGAGAAAGAGAAGGAGAGAAACAATGATCTGTTGCCTCTTGCATGTGCCCCAACTGGGGACCAGGCCTGCAACCTAGGCATGTGCCCTGACCCGCAGTTGAACTGTCGACCTCATGCTTTGCAGGATGACACCCAACCAAACGAGCCACAAAACTGTCAGGACTTACCTGCAGCCTTTTGGTGTATAGGGTGACTTTCGTGGCTCTACATGGCTCTATAGGGTGACTAACCATGGCTCTACATGGTTATTTTTGACATTCATATTGTAAAAGTGGAGACTAACTTTTACTCTGGGATTTAGAAAGATAAATATAGAGAAAGAGCGGTAAGAGGGGAAGTTGGTGAATATGTTAAAAAAATTCACCCTTGTTTTTATTTAAAATCAGGCTACTCTTATATTTGAGGCATAGAAGATAGCCAAATCATAGCATCAGGTCTTTCCATTGAAAGTTAAGTTGATGGAATGTCATTATCTCCTAATGTCTGAAATAATCAGACCTCTTTACGAGAACATCAGCAATTCATGCTCCATGGGGTCTCTTATATGTCATCCAGTGATGTCTGCTGAGCTGTTGAAAAGCACTTTATATAAAGCAGGTAGATTGAACGTGCTTTCTAGGGAGGTCCCTTCAGTAAGTGCTCTCACTCCAATTCCAGCAAACAAAGGTGTCTTCAGAATGGCTGCACAAGGAGGCTTGTCAGGCCACTCGAATCAGGTCACCGGCATTGCATGTCTTTGTACCAGTACTGTTCATGCTGAAGTGTGTGAACATTTGATTTATTGTTATATCCCTAGTTCCTTGCACAGTGCCTAGTAGGTTATTTGTTTCATAAATGGTTTTGGAATGAATGAGTAAATGATTGACTTTGTATTAAGACTCTTTGAATTCCTTTCTTTTTTGTGGGAACAAAGAAGTGTGTTAGGTCTGAGCTCATAATCCCTGTTTTGTTAGTAGCAGCTGTTCCTGCATATAAAGAATAGGTACCCCGGAAATTCAGTATCCCCCAAAAGTGGGGCAGTTGTTCAGTTTACTGATTATGATAAGCCATTAGTTGAAGAAGGTGTCCAATATCAGTTCCCTGGAAACAGGCAGCCAGAGGACAAAATAAATAGTTTTCATTTTGCTTTCCAAAATATGAGTAGGTGAGGGTTAACTCAGAGTTTGTGTGGGGGTCTGAAAAGAACAGAAGGGAGATGACAGCACTAGGGGCAGCGTGGGAGTTACGTCGCAGTGTCCCTGTTCCATTTTTGTGTGCCTTGGCTTGGGCGGCCCCTCAGACCTGTTCACAAGCAGTAGGGCACTTGTATGCATGCATGTGGTTCAGGGACATACAGTCTGTAATGTTGTCAGCATGTGGGGACTGGACACATCAAATTGAGGTAAAGAAGGAGGGAACAGAGAAGTACGAAGCATTGTGATGCCATGTGAAAGGAGGGGGACGTGAGAACATTTTTGTTTAAAGTATCATGCCTTAATGGGGTGTATAGAAATTTTTATTCAGAGAGATTTTTAAATGTTTCATGAAATAGTTTCTCTAACATCACCTTGTCTTTTTCTGACCTCAGCTGTTCCAAAGACCCAATGCGCTTGCTGTCCAGCAGTTGACAGCTGCCCAGCAGCAGCAGTACGCGCTGGCAGCTGCCCATCAGCCTCACATCGGTAAGTCCTTATGCCTGTCGCTCCTTCTTTTTCAGTGTGGCCACCATTTTAGGGTCCGGGGTTCAGACAAATCCCTCAGAGTGAATGGCTTAGTCCTCTTGTCCAGTTGTCTCGAGCTGCTTTCTTTATTTTTGGCACACCTTCCAGACCTCAACTGATGAGATTTCTTAATGTCTAGCTATTCGTGCCCTACCTTGGCTCTTTCGGATTTAAAGTGTGTACTGTTGTGATGACTAGCGTCAACTCTGTTGGTAAGATTGTATGAAATCTATTCAATGACAATAGTTTTGTCCATATTGGGGCTATAGACTGTGAATTGTATCAACCTCTCTTATTAAGCAGGTAGTACTTATAAATCCATTTTCGTAATGGCATTTATTTTAAAAGCATTCCATATAATTACTTGTTTTTAAAGTAGCTTTGCCCTTTTTCTAAAGCAATTGATTTGCCATGCATATTTTTGTCTCACTGCCTAGATCAAGGGCGTCAAACCCATTTTCACTGGGGGCCACATCAGCCTCATGGTTGCCTTCAAAGGGCCAAATGGAATTTCATCTCCTTATTAAGGAGTAGTTACATTTACACAGTCCTAAAATTATTTCGGCCCTTTGAAGGCAATCTTGAGGCTGATATGGCCCCCGGTGAAAATGAGTTCAACACTCATGGCCTAGATGACCCCCACGCACGACCTTTTTAAGGTCTCTGAAACTACGTGCTATATTACAAGAACAAGTAGAAGTGGGTTTTTTTTTGTTTGTTTGTTTTTCCCCCCCTAATGTGTTAAAATGACATGATTGAATAGAAAGGAGATTGCCAATCACGGATTGTGGTATGCTGTGGGAGAAAAGACTGGTTTCCAGCCCAGATGTGTGAAGACCAGGCATAGAGGCTTTTGTCTGGGTTTGGGATTTTATACTTGTAGATAGTTTTCTTTGTAAATACTCATACATTTTATTTCAGAAAAACTGGAAAATTGTTATAAATGGAAATAAGTCCTTCCTTTCATCCTATTATAGTGTCTTTTTAATTCCTTGTTTTAGCTTGTTACAATTTTAATTCTCTTAGAAATTGTGCTGAATTTAAAACTGCAAGCAGTTTTAATTCTGATGTTTTAGCAAAGGTAAAAAAAGATAGGCAAAAGATAGTTGTCATAATAATCTTTAGTATACAGCTTATTTATTTAAACATTTTTTTCTTTAGTTTCGACCTATCCTATCTTCTTTTTTTTCCTCTCTTTTTCCTCACTTACAGCCTGGAATGAGTAGTCAAACTGAGTAGGTATTTGGTAGGGCTGCAGTTTTAGTCAAGTTTGTTTTTACTGACAGGTATGTTTTCAGCAGGTTTAGCTCCTGCGGCGTTTGTCCCCAATCCATACATCATCAGTGCTGCTCCCCCAGGGACGGACCCCTACACAGCTGGACTGGCTGCAGCAGCGACACTAGGTGAGACATTCTGCGGCATGCTGGGTTTTCTCACCTGCTCAATGTCGTTTGTACGGGGCCGATGTTCTTTGTGTTCTTTCACAAATCTGTGTCTCACCGGGGATTTTTCCTGACTTCCAATGCTGTGTACCTGCCAGCTGGGTAGCTCTGCTCAGCTGTAATTTTAGACTTGAATATGCCTAAAGGCAAACTGAAGGCAAACTAAATCAGCCATCCCCTGTACAGGTGTTTTTGATCCATGAAGCCACCACCACCAGTTGCTGATATAAATTTTGGGAATTTCTCCACTTGCTCATGTCTTTCTACTCTCTCTAGTCTATCAAAGTTCAGGTCCTTATATGCTTTACCTAGACTTTTGCAGTTGTTCTCCTACATATTCCAAATTTCCTTACGTCTTCCCCCTCCTTTGCCTCCAAAAACTATTCACGAAAACTATCTGAAGCACAAACCTTATCTCTTTGCTCTTCTGCTTAAACCCTTCATTGCTTTCTGTCTTACGTACCCTAATGTTGCATACAGTGGTTATCAGACATGGCTGATCATTGTAACCTCCTACTTGGGTGGTGGCGGTGGTTGGTTCTTTGGAATCCATATTGTTAATGAGGTGCCATGCCATTCTGAGGATTAGCAAGGATTGGGGCCCATTATGTATAGAGATCTCTTCATGGCTAGTACATTGATGTCTTGACACGTGCACCACTTTATCCTCACCAAGTCGGGCTGGTATTAGCTCACAACATACATGTTAGCAGTGCTACACTGATTTGAGCTTATTGTAAGTACCACGGTGGGTTAGGTCTCTGTGTCTTTGGACGCTGTGGTCTCCCGAGTGAACTCTTCCTACTCTGTACCTGAAAGCTCCTTAGCTGGTGTTGCCACCTCTAAAAAGCCTTCCACTGCTAACCCTTTCCTATTTTTTTCTCTCTTACTGACTATTTTGTATATATTTGCTTGTAGATGTATAAATGGGTGTTCTCTCTGCATCACCCCCCCCCCCCCTTCGACACCAAACTCTTTCAAAGGCAGGCACTTTGATTATTTTACTCTGGCATAGTTGTTGCTGTCATAGTGGGGTCATAAATGTGTGATAGATTGGATTCAGCATTTGGACAAAACGAAATGTCTTCCAGAGTATTCTTTGGGAATATATCCAAGTCATATTATTAATCATGACTAAATATTATTTTAAGATTTCACTTATTGTAGAGCATGTGATTTGTCATTATGAACTCAAATGCAGTATAGAAAGTTCACATTATTTTATTTAGAATTGTTCACATTTTAGCATGGTGGAAACACGTAGTGTAGTTCCCCTGCTGACCCTCGGCCTTCGGGGGAGAAATAGAAACCTCTTCCTAAAGAATGATCTTTGCAAACTACCATTAATATTTATTGAACCCTTATTAACTATTTGCCAGGCGTTATGCTGAGTGCTTTTGTTGTGTGAATTGCTACATGATAATTATATAGGTTAGGAATTTGGAGCTCAGAGAGCTGTCTTGTTTGAGATCATATAATTTAAATGTAGAGTTGGGGGTTTGAACCAGCTCTGACTCAAAGCTCATTCATGCACTTCACAATATTTTTGGGTTGGCCAAAAAAGTCTGTTTAGTGTGTTCCATAACATAAAAGACACAGTTTTCATTTTCACCCATAACTTGATTGATTTGGGTGTTTTGACTATGTCGGCTATCCCCCTCTATTGACTTCTAGTTGATACAAGCCAGGGTGCTGCTAAACTTCTCCCAGGGCACAAGATGGCCTCACAGCAAAGAATTACTTGGCCAGAATGTCGGTAGTACCAAGAAACTTCTCAAATCACTCCTTTCACGTTCAGTCAGTCACAGCACCTTCTCCATACACTGCACAAACTTTTTTTGTGTTTCAGTTGTGTTTTTATCTTTCTGGAAATAACAAAGCATAATACTTGGAAAATGTGGCATATCTTCTTCCTCTACAGTATTAAAATGGCTGCAAAAAAATTCACCAGTTTTGATAAGTTTTTTTTTTTAAATGCATGCTGATATGATAGCTGTCGTAATACAGTCTAACAAAATTGTTTTGAATGAATTTAAAGACAACTAAACACTACTAGAGCCACAGTACGGAAAAAGTCTAAATGAACTTTTTGGCCAACCTAAAATATATCTGTTATCTTAAATTATCCTTTCTGTACTTTCTTTCCTCTACTACCTTACTATACGTTATTTGAAGCAGAGAAATTGTCTAAGTTCTCCCTGACATACTGTTCTCAAGATCACAGTTTGGTGATAAGAATCTTGCTTTTTGTACTCATTAGCTGACCCAGACTGAGAATGACTTAAGTGCTTTCAGACAGAGCTGTACTGTTAAATACCCAAACTGTGAAACTGTATATTCTTATGGAGTGTTAATCACGCAGGAGTTGAAACAAGCACTCTGATGAGTCAATCTCAAGGAATGATGTACCTGGGGTATTTTCCTAAACTCGGTCATGGGCCACAAGAGCAGGGAAAGTAGGAGGAATGTCAGTTAAAGAAAACATAGAGGATAGTTTAAATGCTTATGGTAACAACAATCTGTACCCAATAGCAGTTTGCTTTGTCGGCTTTTGTGGGGGACCTTGGGAATATCATTGCAGGTTGCAACCTTACCTTTCAAGGTAGATGTGGCAACACCCTAACACTTGTTACACCCATTTTGCATGTGAGGAAACTAAGGCACAGGTAGGGTCTTCATAGTGTTTCTTCTTTCATTCTTTTCTTCAAGTGCCCAAAACCACTTTTCTTTATAAACCAGATGAGTTTGGGAGCCAGTCACTCTCTTTATCTTGGAGGTATGGCTTTTGATAAAAATGTTTTGACCTATTTGTTTTTTATAATAATATAACTCAACTATAACATAGCTTTTGTAGGCAGATGTGTTTCACAGTGGGGCACCATTATAAACAGTGCTTTATAAACAGTGCTTCTTGTTCTTGGCTAAGCCCACCAGTACAGAAAATGCGTATTTAGAAATGTCAGGGCAACATAATTTGACTTGCTTATGTTTTGGAAGCTTAACGTGAAACAGAAAACATGTACCGATTTTATGCCTATTAATGAAGTATGTATTACTATGGTTAATGTCAGAATAGCTATCTTTGAAACAGCTCTTTGGAACTCTATTGTAAGGTGTGGTTATTCATCAAGTTGTAAATATTTTAAACTCTGTTCTTTAAGAAAATTGTGATTGGAGATGTGTTTCAGCAGATTTGAGGAGCTGGCTTTGAGTCTTTGTCTTGGTTGGCAAGTAGACAGCCTTGATATTTCTTGCTACCTGCTTCAGAAAATTCTGTGGTTTAGCCCTGGATGGTGCGGCTCAGTGGATTGAGTGCTGGCCTGTGAACCAAAGGGTCATCAGTTCCATTCCCAGTCTAGGGCACATGGGACGCCAGTCTGGGTTACAGGCCAGGTCCTCGGTAGGGGGCATGCGAAGGGCAACCACACATTGATATTTCTCTCCCTCTTTTTCTTCCTCCCTTCACCTCTCTAAAAATAAATAAATATTTAAAAAAGAAAATTCAGTGGTATAGATTTTTCCCATATCCAGGTTGCTGCCTGCATAGCTCGCTTAGACAACAGAGTAGTCTGTTGTCTACTCTGCGGCAAAGACTGCAGCTGCAGCTGTTGTGAAAGAAGGTGAACTAATCATTTAGTTTAAAGCAGAAAGCCTAGTTGTGTTTAGGATACTGAGCAGATCTGTAAGAAGTTAAGGTGTTATATATATATATGTACTTTTTTAAAATATATTTAATTGATTATGCTATTACAGTTGTCCCATTTTCCCCCTGCACTTCCCCTCCCCCCTGTACATTCCCCCCCTTTAGTGCATGTCCATGGGTCATACATGTAAGTTCTTTGGCTTCTACATTTCCTGTACTATTCTTCCTATTTTCTGCCTACCATCTATGCTACTTATTCTCTGTACCTTTCTCCCCTCTCCCCCTCTCCCCTATTGATAGCCCTCCATGTGATCTCCATTTCTGTGTTTCTGTTCTAGTTGTTTGCTTAGTTTTTGTTTTTGTTTTAGGTGTGGTTGTTAATAACTGTGAGTTTCCTGTCATTTTACTATATATGTTTTTTATCTTCTTTTTCTTAGATAAATCCCTTTAACATTTCTTATAATAAGGGCTTGGTGATGATAAACTCCTTTAACTTGGCCTTATCTGGGAAGCATTTTATCTGCCTTTCCATTCTAAATGAAAGCTTTGCTGGATAGAGCAATCTTAGATATAGGTCCTTGCCTTTCATGACTTGGAATACTTCTTTCCAGCCCCTTCTTACCTGTAAGGTTTCTTTTGAGAAATCAGCTAATAGTCTTATGGGAACTCCTTTGTAGGTAACTGTGTCCTCTCTTGCTCCTTCTGGGATTCTCTCCTTCATTTTTACCTTGGCTAGTGTAATTATGATGTACCTTGGTATGTTCCTCCTTGGGTCCAACTTCTTTGGGACTCTCTGAGCTTCCTGGACTTCCTGGAAGTCTATTTCCTTTACCAGAATGGGGAAGTTCTCCTTTATTATTTGTTTAAATAACTTTTCCACTTGTTGTTCTTCCCCTTCTCCTTCTGGTACCCCTATAATTTGGATGTTGGAACACTTAAAGTTGTCCTGGAGGTTCCTAAGCCTCTCCTCATTTTTTTGAATTCTTGTTTCTTCATTCTTTTCTGGTTGGATGTTTCTTTCTTTCTTCTGGTCTACACCATTGATATGAGTCCCAGTTTCCTTCCCATCACTATTGGTTCCCCGTCCATTTTCCTTTATTTCACTTAGCATAGCCTTTTTTTTTTTTTTTTTTCATCTAATTTGTGACCAAATGAAACCAATTCTGTGAGCATCCTGATTACCAGTGCTTTGAACTGTGCATCTGATAGGTTGGCTGTCTCTTCATCGCTTAGTTGTGTTTTTTCTGTAGCTTTGATCTGTTCTTCCATTTGGGCCATTTTTTTTGTGTCTTGACGCACCTGTTACATAATGAGGGGTGGAGCCTTAGGTGTTCACTAGAGTGGGGCAACCCACTTGCTGCTTTGTGATGCTTTGTGTGTGGGAGGGGTCTGAGTGGGAACATTGGTGCTTGCTCCACTCTCTGCCGAATTTCAGTCACTTCTCCCACTACCCACAGGCAAACTGGGCCCTTCTAGTGCTGATTCCTGGGTGGGTGGGCTTGTGGTCCTCCTAGGACCCTGTGGGTCTCTCCAATGAACTCTCCTGTGAGGCTGGGAGTTTCTCCCGCTGCCACCTCAACCCCCCACCAGGTGTTTTCACTCAGTGGTTTGAGGCTTTATTTCCCGACACTGGGGCACTGGGCTGTGCAGTTAGTCCCTCTCCCCAGCTGTTTCTCCTGGTTTATTTGCGCACAAAGTGGGACCTATCAGTCTGCAGTCTGCCACCTAGCCAGTCCACCCACTACTGCCTTGCTGGCCTGCTGCAGCCTTGCGCTCCCCACTCCACAATCCATTGCTTCCCTGGGTCTGCCAGCTTCCGCCTTTTTGCAAGTCCTCTCTGCCCAGTTGCCTGTCTCCACCCCTCCTACTGGTCTGGATGGATGTGTCTTCTTTAACTCCTTGGTTGTCGGACTTCCATACAGTTTGGTTTTCTGTCAGTTCTGGTTGTTTCTTGTTTTTAAATTGTTGTTGTCCTTCTTTTGGTTGTAGGAGGAGGCACAGTGTGTCTACCTACACCTCCATCTTGGTTGGAAGTCTTATTTTTTGTTTTTATTTGTTTTTAACTTTGACTTAAATTTAAAATTTTATATATTGATGTCTGACCATAGTTGTGTTGAGTGCCTTTTGTGACATTTGAAAAATAGAAATAGGAAAGCTAAGCCTCTTAGAAACCGAGCAGTGGAGGTTCAGTGGAGTATCTATCTGGGTTTGTTCTCAGAAGACTGGTGGGTTTTCGTGCTTCTGGACTTAATAAAGCACCAGGATCTCTGTTCATATTCATCATCTATGCCATCCTTACTAGTGAAAGCAGAGTACAATCTAATTTTTTGTTCTTTTCTATCACTTTATGCATTTTCAATTTATTTTTAGAGAGAGGGGAGGGAGGGAGGAAAACAGTAATATGTGAGAGATACTTGATCTCTGTTGCCTCTCGTGTGCCCCCCTAACTGGGGGCCTGGCCCACAACCCAGGCCTGTGCCCTGACTGGGAAATGAACCGGTGACCTTTCAGTTCACAGGCCAGCACTCAATCCCCTGAGCCACACCAGCCGTGCTTCCATGTATTCTTAAACCCACCCCTTCCTGCTTCTATGCCTAATGGCTCCCTTTTGATATATCCAGTGTTTCCTCCTTTGTTCGCCTCTTCCTCTAGGGCTGGAATACATTACTGACTTTAATGTGTACTATTTGGGGTATGGGGATAATGTGTACTATTTTTTATTTTTAAAAAAAGAATTAATGATTAGCTAGAATGAATCAATATATTTTTAAATTAGTATTTTGCAGTAGGATCTGCTGAGTCAGATGAAGGCTTTGGAAACCCAGAAATGAGTCTTACTAATCTAAACTTTTCTTCCCTTTCTCTTGCTGTTTTTAGGTCCGGCTGTGGTCCCTCATCAGTACTATGGAGTCACTCCCTGGGGAGTCTACCCTGCCAGTCTATTTCAGCAGCAAGCTGCTGCAGCTGCTGCAGCCACAAATTCTGCTAATCAGCAGACCACCCCCCAGGCTCAGCAAGGGCAGCAGCAGGTAAATGTTAACAAAATTGACCCCATGTGAGTGTGAACTTTAGTTGTGTGTAATTAAAAGGAAATGTTGGTCCAAATAGAGAAACACTGAGAATGGGTGAGTTCTGTCTCGTGTTTGTATGAGTTCAGGTTCAGACTTAGCTATGCTTATTAATGCCATTTATGAATCAGGTTCTTGGTCACTGTAACTAGTTGAAATAATGATCTTATACAGTTTACATGTGAGGAAATTGCTTAGAGAATTGTCCAGTTAAGGGTACATGATTAGCAAGTGGCAAAGTTAGTATTATACCGATAGTAAATTTTCTTTTTGCAATATTGCAGTTAACTGCTGTGCACCATTCTCAGATCACTTTTGTCTCTCTTACAAGTAGCTTGCTACCAGAGGGGAGGTACCAGTTCTTAAGATTGCTAAGTTATAACATCTACTGGGTTGGATATAGATCTTAAACCTGTTATATCTGTCTGAATTTATTGTATTAACTTTTAAATTGAGTTGGGAAAGAATAATTAAATACAAAACTGAGTATGTTTTATATTACTTTACTTTTCCTCACTTGAGGACATGCTTAGAGGAGCAGAAAGGGAGAAAGAGAGTGAGAAATGCTGATTGGTTGCCTCTCATAAGGTCCCTACTGGGAGGGAACCTGCAACCCAGGCATGTGCTCTGACCGGGAATCAAACCTGGGACCTTTTGGTTTACAGGATGACACTCTACCCAACTGAGCCACATCGACCAGGCCTTTTTATTTTAAATAGGCCGTTTTCTCCTGTTTACTAGAATAACACCTATTGCTGAAGATTATGAATTGGACAATTAAAAACAAATCACTTTTTTTTTTTAACGTAAGAAGAAGCCAGTATTAATGCTTGGTATCTGTCATTTTAGCATTACTTAATGAATTTTTTATAAAATTGGGAATATTCTGGTCACATGGTTTTGCATCCTGCTTTTACAGTTTTCCATGTTATTAACATTTATTCATTACATTTAAATCCATCAAAGAATATCCCATACTTTCTTTTGACCAGTCCATTATTATTTAATAGTTAACTTAGCAATATTTTGGTCTTTTAAATAACACTAATAAATATCCTTTGCACAGGTCCTTTGCAGATTATTACCATGGAGTAAATTCCTGGATGTGGATTTTTTTCCAAGCAAATTAAATGGGTGTTTAGGCTTTTGATATGTATTGTCAAATTAAAGCTGTTTTTTGAGGTGAAACATCATGCTCATATGTATTTATATGACATAATCCAAACAAAAATCCTCTGCTTTTTATCATTTTCAAAGAGAAGGGTATGTTTAATTTTTTAGATTTCACAAAATTATAGGAAAAACATGGGTTTTGAAATTCCAGCTAGTTTATCTTAGGTGAGTGTTTTCTGTAGTAAGATAAAGTTTAGGAAGCTAATGTCTGATTTTCTTTGCGGTAGATAAAATTCTACTACCAAGTATGTACAGGAATTCGGCAGAGAATTGTTGACAGAAAGGGTGATTCCTAATAATTAATTTCTTCATGGCTACTCTTTGTAGATCATTTGTATTTATTTGCATGATTATCTTTCTGTTTAAATGGCTGCCAAATCCTGTGGGTTTGAAAGACTGAAGTAATCGCAGTGTTTTTTGTTTTTTTTTTAAAGATTTTATTTATTTATTTTTAGAGAGGGAAGTGGGGGGAGAGAGAGACATCAATGTGCGGTTGCTGGGAGACATGGCCTGCAACCTAGGCATGTGCCCTGACTGGGAATCGAACCCGCGATGCCTGGTTCGTAGCCCGCGCTCAATCCACTGAGCTACGCCAGCCAGGGCAGTAATCGCAGTGTTTTAAAATTAGCTCCAATAGAGTGAGCAACAAAGATAGCAGTAAATACTTCTTATTGAAAACTTTCTCTTTAAAGTGCACTTCATACAATGTTTTTTCTTTACTTTAATTCTATAGGTTACATGATTCTCCATCATAATTAGGAGTGAAGAAATGAAATATGTGTGCCTTAGGATCACACAAATACTAAGTTGTTAAGATTTGAACACAAGCCTGTAATTTCACAGTTTGTGCTGTTTTCTGACCATATTGTGTTGTCCGGAGTTATGCAAAACTGTGATCTGGTCTTTGTTCTGGCATTGACTGGTTGCAGGTAGGGCAAGCTGCATAACTTCTCTGAGTATAGATTCCTTAGCTGTAAAATGGGCATGATGATCATTTGCATTTCAGAGTTCCCTGTCATCTACAATTACAGATCCTACTACGAAAAAGATACGAGCATTAATTTTTAATAAGCAGCCGTATTTTAGTCCCCATGTTATTTTTGCCAGTTTTCGTTTTGTTTGTTTTCAGAAAATGCGGTTTTTCTTGGTGAACTCTTTTGTCGTAGTCATTGAAATGAGAGGCTCTGTTTTAAACTTCACTTTTGCCCGTTCTGGGCTGCATGTTTAGTGGGAAGTGCTCGTTGTGTTCTAGGCACACCGCTCCGTTCTAGTTGCTAGAACTCAGCAAAGTCCGTTCACGTCCATCCATTCCACTTAGTTCTGATTTCTTTTTTATCCATTTGAAGGTTCCTTTGACATCTGATAAAAATATTTTTCTTTTCTATTTCAAACTATTTAAAGAAAAGAAAAATCCTGGGTATTGGAATACAAGCACAGGTAGCATTTTGCGAGAAAAGAGTTTAGAGTGGTTTCTGAACTTTCTGAATTGGGGGAGATGGTAGATGTCAATTCTACTGAGCATGGTGAACTATAGAAGGATGAATAATTATTAATTCAAATACCCCATGGAATATCTGCTTGCCTATTAAGTATTGTTAAATTTCAAACACTGTTTAAATCAGTGCCTTTGAAATATTAATTCAACAGCTTTTGTATCATGAAAATAGGTAATAAACTAACTCCTTAGATAGTGTTTTAGAAGTAGATTTTTCAGACATTTTTAAATTATTTTATAAGATGCTAAAATATTGTGAAATTTTATGTATGTTTTAATAAGACCCAGACTTGTTACCTATTGATGAAATTAAAATATATGAATATTGGCAGCTGACTTAAGAACTTTGATTTATCATCAAAGTGCTACAGCGATTTCTAGAGAGTGTACCATACTGAAACCTGTTGCTCCTTATTAAAATAGGATTCAGTAGTCAGACCACCTTTTTCTTCAGGCACCTTGTCCACTCTCCTGGCCCCTGACCTTTCGTATAGCTCCTAACTGAGCATAAACCTAGTTTATTATGCCCAGTGAAAACGATGCTTGCATTGATGTTTTCTGGTTCTCCAGTAGTTTTGAACTATTAGCATTTGTTGTATCTTTGTACATGCTGTTTACTTTTCCTAAAGTGAGGCTTCTGGGTTATTGGTTAGGCATCTTCTAAGTTTTGGCCCAAACACTCACCTTGCCTAATATTTTTAGAATAGTTAGCTATTGGTTACTGATTAGCTCCTGTGTACTAGGTATGTGCCTTGCAGGCATTAATTCGTATATTTTCAACACATCTGCAAAGTAAGCTGTCACTCTTACTATATTAACAGATAAGGAAATAAGAAACTTTGGGTAAATTAAATGTCATCACATCTCTTCTTGCCATTGTAGACAGTATTGTTCAACTTGTGCTCATTTAATTGATATATGTTCATAAGTATTTAATTGATTCCTAATGGTGTCTCAGATTTTTTTTTTTTACCAAATGGTACCAGGGGTAATCTGTACCCAGGCTCTTGACCACATGTCTGACTAATAAAAATAGCAGAGTGATAATGAAAGTGATCTGATAAGTACTTTGCCTTTGAAAACATTGCAGAATGTATATAAACTTTGGTAATTTTAGCCTTGTCTGTGGGTTTTGCATTTTTACTTGAGATAGTATGTATATTCTTCAGAGTATTCAGAATAAGAATGATTACTAGCATCTTGATCTCTGTTTCATTAATAAAAAAGTAAATCCTCTATTACAGTGGCAGAACTGGTATTCTGCACTGAAATGTCAGTGTTTTGACTAATATTCATCTCCATTTACATAGCTGTGTGTTGTGGAATTTATGAGAGGAGAAATAGAAATAGGTCAGAAGCCTCCTAAATTCAATCTGGTGAGCTCATTTGGGCTTGATGAATGGGAATAGTGTTGGAGGCTAGAGATGTTCTCATATTCCATAAAGAAAATATATCAATAGCTTCTTTTGTGTGTGTGTTTTTTGTCACCGATATTTTAACTTAATTTTGAGGGTAAATTACTCATTTTATCTAAATCCTGCACCCCCTGACTCCATCATACTCTTTCCTCTTCACTCACCTTTTTGTCAGAGTCAATGGCATTATATTATAGAGTTACTGTTTATTGTCTTATTTACAGAGTAAAAGCTCCAAGATGGCAGGGTTTTGTTTTTCTCATTTTTTTGCATTACTCCTAGTACCTGCCAGCTGGCAGGCATTAAAAGCATTTGATTAATGAATGAGCCATCACTTTTGTATGCTTTTGGCTGCTTTATGAAGGTAATATGTTTAAACTGAGAATGGCAGAATGAATTTCATTATATGAAATGTTACTTGAATTTTTATCCTAACAGCCATGGCATATGATAAATGCCAGTATAGGAAAAAATGTTTTTACAACCACCAGTTCTTAAAAGTTGGCTCAACACAGACAGCAACAGCATGGTGGTTGCCAGAGGGGAGGGGTTGGGGACTAGTAAAAGGTTAAAGGGGTTAAATATGTGGTAATGGAAGATTCGACTTTGGGTGGTGGGTACGCAATGCCATATAAGATGATGTATCGTATTGTACACTTGAAACCTATATAATTTTATTAACCAGTGTCACCTAAGTAAATTTAATTAAAAAAAAAAGTCAACCCAACATAAAACCATGTGGTGGATTGTAACTAATGAGAAGAAAGTAGTTAATTTATTTCTGTCTCCCAGGTTCTCCGTGGAGGAGCCAGCCAGCGTCCTTTGACCCCCAATCAGAATCAGCAGGGACAGCAAACAGATCCACTAGTGGCAGCTGCAGCAGTGAATTCCGCCCTTGCTTTTGGACAAGGACTGGCTGCAGGCATGCCAGGTGAGGCTGCATTGTTGTTCCTGTACTTTTCAGAAGAAAAGTTAGCTTATTGTGAGAGATTCAGGGAATGCGCAGTGTTTTTAGTTTGCTTAGGCCTCTCGTGATTTGGGGACTGGCAAGGATGACATATACTTGCCCTCACTTAGACCACAGTTCATTGATGAGAGCACCTAATCGTTCTGAGCCAGTCTCTTAAAATAAGGGAGATTACGCACATCTCCACACATTGCTTTGAGTATGCTGTTTTCGTTGTGATGATTTATTTTCTCTTTCAGGATTAGGGATAGATTAGTTCAAGATTTTAGCCTCTACACTAGTGTTTTTAAATAGCATTATTACAAAGAAATTCCTAGTATTTCTTGATAGAGTCGTCCTTACATTTCTAGGATCTCTTCCAGACCAATAGTAGAGGTGTTTTGTGACTGTCTACATGTGATCAATATATATATATATCGATATGTGTTTTATATATATATATATCTCGAATGTGTGTTATTTTGGCTCACTGTCACCTGGTCCTATTCTCTGCATGCACTGGGTGTAGTTTGAGGTTCTTCCTTTGAAACCGGTCTTTACAAGACCCCAGCATAAATTTTATGTATCTTTACTGACTGTGGAGTGTAGCCAAATCAGCTGATTCATTTATGAATTTAGTGAATACATTTAACTTAATTGTTTTGTTAGTTACTAAGCATTTATGTTTTATTGAGAAGTCACCTGTTACTTCTTATGTGGGTCAGTAGGATTTGGAGATTTCCATCTCATGTGGCATTGAAAGATCCTGTTAATTGAAGCCTGTCTAGGTTTTTCTTGCTAACTTGCAGCATATTTATGCTTAGATTAGTATGTAGTGTGGAAATACTCTGATTTTTGTCATCATTTGCCCCCTCTGTTATTTGTATAATCAAGAAAACATTAAAAATTGTCAGTGGGTGATTGCTGGTGATAACCCGCATTAGCCCTGTGAAGAGTATACATATTCTCTATCGTGCCAAATTTCCTTCGTAACACCTAGTATGTGATAAATAACACTCGTCTTAATGTATCATATATCATGCTAGATCTTTCCCATTCATTGTTTAACTTAATCTTTACAAGAACTTTATGAGGGCAGGTATTATTATTATCCTCATTTTATAGATGAGATGGATAACCAGAGATTCCGGGTCATACAGCTATATAAGTGTTGATGCCAGCATATGCATCTAAGTCTGCCTGTCCCAGAAATGAGCTTGTGACTATAATATGCTGGTGCCCAGGAGACGCTTGTTAGTTTTATATATACTTACAGTGTGTCGGCTTGTTATTCCTAGGTTATCCGGTCTTGGCTCCTGCGGCTTACTATGACCAAACGGGAGCCCTCGTGGTGAACACAGGAGCAAGAAACGGTCTCGGAGCTCCTGTGCGACTTGTCGCTCCCGCACCGGTCATCATCAGTTCCTCGGCTGCACAAGCAGGTGCGCGTCCGTCAGCGGTCTAAAAGGGTGATGGGTGACACTTTTAAACTATGTGGAAATGCACTTTATTTGACAGTTCTCACTATAACAGTTGTACCCTGTAATATTTCAAAGAGAATCAGAAGCAGAAAATGACATCGGTAGATTCTGATTTTGTTGATGGCATGTACCAGTTGGTCTGCAGCAAGGACTCATTCCACTGCAAACATAGGAGGTTATATTACTTATATAAAACAGTACCCTTGGCAGAAGTTCAAGCCTAATTTCACAGAAATCCATGTCATTATTGAAAATAATGTAGATTCTTTGGTTTTTGTTTTTGGTTGTTTTTGCAAGGATGGGGTGGGGAGAGTGGGAGAAGAGGAGAGAGACGTGACAGAGCAATACATTTTGGTTAGCGGTGGTCATAGGTTTTATTTTAAGCTGTATATAATTAGGGACAGTGGAGCATCTAGAAGAGAGCAACATGCTCGTCTTTGGAATTTGACGGACTTTAGTATATGGTTGACACTGGTTCTAGAAAAATGTCTTTAACATAGATATTTGTGAAACATGAGATTTTGGGAAGTAGTTATATTTAAAATGGATATATTTGATAATCATACCTGTTTTAAACTACTGATTCTTTAAAAGCTACCAACATAGCGAATTTGCTTCAATGGTTTTTTGACTGCAGATTGAAAGTAGAAATGGAAAATAAAAGCTTTAAATGAAAGTATCAAAGACAGATCTGTGTAGTTCTTTACAAGGTTTGTATCATTGTGAAAAGATACAGCAGAATTAAAAGATTTTTCAAGAAAGGATAATAATAATGTAGTTTGGAAATTTGGCCAATCCCTTTTAAAGCTCAATGATTTACTTTCTTCCTTGTAGCTGTTGCAGCAGCTGCAGCTTCAGCAAACGGAGCGGCCGGTGGTCTTGCTGGAACAACAAATGGACCATTTCGCCCTTTAGGCAGCCAGCAGCCTCAGCCCCAGCCCCAGCAGCAGCCCAGTAACAACCTGGCATCCAGCTCTTTCTATGGCAACAACTCTCTGAGCAGCAATTCCCAGAGCAGCTCCCTCTTCTCCCAGGGCTCTGCCCAGCCTGCCAACACATCCTTGGGATTTGGAAGTAGCAGTTCTCTCGGCGCCACCCTGGGATCAGCCCTTGGAGGGTTTGGAACAGCAGGTAGAAATCAGACTGATGTGCTGTTACAACTGAATTTTAATTATTTTTACAATCTCTATGGAACACTGACAATGCATGGAACCGTGGACACATACCACAGGCAGATCTGGACTGAGCCCCGTGGGAATCCAGCCGTCCCACATATCTCTGAGATGATGGACTGTTAAAATCAAGATATACAGTTGGGGCCTATTTCAGGTTTACACACGTGTTGCTACTTATTTGTATCTCAAAGTCAGTTTGTTACAGGGATTAGAAAAGCGGGAGATTTTTGCAGGCATTGGGGAGAACATGGAGGGAAGCATAGAAACGTGGATGTTAAAAACAGGGAGGACAACTTACCAAAGATCACAGGGTAGTGAACTCCACAATCCCCAGGCCTTAAAAAGTCATGAGTTCTCTGCAGTCTCTTGAGAAGAATTAAGGTGGATATTATGGAAAAGTGGGAGGAAGGAAATTAGACCAAGATATTTTTAACATTTTGATGAGAGAAAAAACCATGAAAGTAGTAAGGTAAACAGTGGGATAACTACAGTGTTTGTAAAACGGTGTGACGTCAGAAGAGAAGGGTGTGTTTGAGAGAGGGTATCTCACATTGGAATTGGGGTCTAGTCCTAACTCTTGATCAAACAACCTATTGAGAAAACAGGCTTTCATGTGTGTCTTGTGTATGGGGCAACACCCCATTTACACATCTGTTTTCTGCACTCCATTTTTCTACTAGAACCTTTGGGTTGATGAAAGGCATTCTTTTTAGCCCATTTTCTTTCACTTTTTCCATAGCTTATGTGGCCGTCAGAGCTTTTCAGCCCACCCCCACCCCATAATATATGACACAAAAGGAAGGTAAATTCTGCATATGTGTAATGGTTTGAACAAAAGTTTCATGTTAACCTGAGCCATGTCCTCTTTATTACCTTATCTGCCCCCAGAACTGCCACATGAACAGTTAGGCTGTCTCCGCTGACAAACTTGCAGTGGTAAGGAATCTGGATCAGAGTGTTAGGAACAGGTCACTGGGCTTGTTCGTCAAAGAACAGGCCTGTTCTTATCTGCATTGTTTTAATTCCATTTTAGTTGCAAACTCCAACACTGGCAGTGGCTCCCGCCGTGACTCCCTGACTGGCAGCAGTGACCTTTATAAGAGGACATCGAGCAGCTTGACCCCCATTGGACACAGTTTTTATAACGGCCTTAGCTTTTCCTCCTCTCCTGGACCCGTGGGCATGCCTCTCCCTAGTCAGGGACCAGGACATTCACAGACACCACCTCCTTCCCTCTCTTCACATGGATCCTCTTCGAGCTTAAACCTGGGTAAGAACCATTACTACCACCACCTTGAACTCTAGAAATCTCTTGCCACTGATGCCATTAGATGTACTTTGCATAAGCAAAGGACAATCCCTTTATCCTGGAAGTGTCCTGGGTGTTCTGTGCCTTCCTTGAGTACCTCACGTTATTTAGGCTGTACGTAGATAGCGAGCAGGTTGGGATTTATTAAAGTTTGGGTGCCTCCCTTGTGTATTCACTTCAGCTTTAGTACGAACATCTTGTTCTTTGGCTACATGTGAGACTCTTCCACTATAAACACAGTACAGGTTCATTTTAAGTAAAGCTGGGAGACAGACATACAGAAAAAAAGAATGTATTCAACTAGTATTTCCACTGAAATATTAACATGATTATTATTTTATCGTATTTTTCAGACCTCCCCCATGTATATATACATTTAATAGCTTGCTTTTCACATAAAGCAATTTACTTTAAAAAGTCTGCCAGATCTTTGCATATGTACTTTTTAAAGTATATAGCATGCTAATGAGTATAGGTGTGCATTTCCCAGTTGTGTGTTATATATGGGACTTAAAAATATTACCACCTAGATCTTAGTGAGGAGGATAAAGAGGCTCCTTAAACAACAAGCTGTAAGAATGTAAAAACACTTGTTTCACTTTAAGTGGCAAATTTCTAAGTCCTTGAAGGGATAGGAGATGATATCCCCCCCCCCCCCCCCGTTATTTATCAGGTTTGGGTTTTGAAGTACTGATTTATTTCTTAGATGGCATAGAATTAGAGTGACTGTATAATTTACATGCAGCCCAGAACACTTTTCAGAGTGAATCGGGGGTGCCGTTAATTATTATGCTGTGATGACAGGCCTAGATCTGGACTGCTCTGGGAAAAATGATCTTGCATGGCCACTTTGTCTAGAAGATTATGTTTTTTTTTTCCTTAATCTTCTATTTATTTTTTTAAATTAAGACTTGATTTTTTTAGAGTACTTTTAGGTCCTTAGCAAAATTGAGGGGAAAGTACAGAGATTTCCCTTGTACCCTCTGCCCCACAGGTACGTAGACCTCCCCAAAATCAATACCCCCCACCAGAGTGGTACATTGATTTGTTACAACTCATGAACTTATATTCACGCATCATTATCATCCAGTCTGTAGTTTACATGGACTTTTTTCACTTTTTAACCAGCAAGATTAAAAGTGGCTTTATGGGCTTAGAAATGAGGACTGACTATAAATGAATATAGTATGCTTTCATTTGGAAAGACAAAGACTTTGAAATGATGATTTATAAAAATAAAAAAGGCTTGAAGGGGATAGAATAATATAGTTATTATTGTAGAACTAATCATGCTGTCTCCTGAGTTTGAGAGAGGATTTGGGGGCAACATTATATATGTATATAAGTACACATATACATTTGTGTGTGTGTATCCTGAAATTTCATGTGGTAAGAACTGTATAGTTGTAGACCTCATTGTCTTGGGTTATATATGGACATTATTTTAGAAAAGTTGTAGGGCCCTTCCAGATTGCTAAGTCCATATCAGATAGCTAAGGGAATGGAGTGCATTGCACAAGAGTGTTCTCTAGTGACAGAATGCCTGGCTCTAAAGACTGAGGGTTAATGCAGGATCATAAGGGAACAGATGAAAGTACCAGTTTAGCATGTAGATAGTAGGAACTAACATTGATTGAGTAGTTATTATCTGATAATGTTAATGGTTTGGGTGCTGTTATATAACTCTGGAAGGTAGAATATTATTCCTGCAATACAGAAGAGAGGAAACTGACCTAAATATCTTGTCTAGCTCTTCTCATATCTGAACAGATTTAGTGTCAAACCTTTTTGACTCTGAAGCAGCTATTATCAGTGTACTACATCAGGTCACATGACGCATCCAGGATATCTTTTACACCAGTGCGTTAACAGATGCAGTGATCTTGCCTTGGTTTAAACATTTTGACTTTGTCAGCTCTTAACTGAGTACTAAATCTGTAAGATCAGGTCTTGCAGGTCAGATGGTCTCTGTAATGAATATTTAACTCTGCTCTTGAAAATAAAATGTTATTTGCAAAAATAGGTGGCAGGCCAGATTTGTCCTGTGGGCTGTAGCTTGTTAACCTCTGAACTGTAAAAGCTGTGGCTCTTGGTGCTGGAAAATGGAGCTGGAAACGTTACTTGCATGTGTGGTGCCTTTCCTCTTTCCAGTGTATCAGCGGTTTGATGAAATACTTCTTAGTTCATGTTCCCCCAGTGAAGCAGGAAAACCTATTGGTGTGAGTTATTTTCTTTTCTTAATCACTCTTGCTTCCTGCCTAGTTTTATTTTTAACATATCTTCCCCTTTAAAAATTTTACTTTGTTGAGCCAATTTAGTCTGTGTATTTGTATTAGACTCGCACTGCTGCATGTACAACAAAATCATACGTGTCATTCTTGAGGAACTTTGTTTCTTGACTGGTTAGAGCTTTGCTCAGCTTAGTCTTCTTTAGAAAAGAATTCTTGCATGCTTTGTTCTTAAATAAACATGTGATACTTGGTCTCTAGCAGTGTCCATACAAAGGGCCTACAGACATTTTGGTACAAGAAAGTTAAGTTTTCTTTAGTAAGTGTATATGGGCCACACCTAACATAGCTTCTACTATTAATACTACTTCACTGCTGCCACCAGCCATCAGTTCTTGTATCACTAACAACTACACTAACATTTATTCATTGCATTAAATACTCAAGTGACTGTTCTACACAGGGAAGCGTAAACCCAGCATGGTTTCACAGCTTCCAGGACACCACCCAGCTAGTAAATGTTTGGATGCACATTGCAGTCTGTGTCTCCGTTATCCATTGTGGGTCTTTGCTCTGTGGGGTCATTTTCACACTTCCCCTGCCCAGGAGTCAGATAGGTGTGAGGATATTCTAGGGAAAATTGTTGACCTGCTTAGTTATTTTTCTGTCATTATTTATTCAGCAATCACTTGTTGAGTACCTGCTTACCACTCTTCAGTGCTTTTTTCATTACCCATTATTTAAATACCAAACTTTAAATAAAAACAACTTTGAGTTATATCTTACTATAAAACTATATCACAAAACTCATTTCCAATGTATAATTCAGAGATTTTGGGTAGGTTTCTGAATTGTGCAACCATCATCATAAATCAGATTTAGAATATTTCCATCCCCTCAGTAAGATTCCTCATGACAATTTATAGTTAATCCCCATTCACACCAGTGATCTACCTCTTGTTTTTAAATTTGTCTTCTCTGGACATTTCATATAAATAGAACCATACAATTATGTGATCTCTTTTGTTTTGCATCTGTCCCCTCTCATGTTTTTGAGGTTTCATCCTGATGTAATGTGTATCAGTAGTTTGCTTCATTTTATTGCTGAATTGTCTTCAGTTTCACAGTATACCACATTTTGTCTAACCGCTTTCAGTTGAAGGAATTTTGTTGGTTATGGTTTTTGGCTATTAGAAATTATGCTGCTATGAACATTTGGATGCAAGTCTTTCTGTGGGTTCATGGTTTCATTTTTTGAGGAGTAGAATTGCTGAATTGTATGTTGTTTTTATGTTAAACTTTATGAGAAACTGCCAGACTGTTTTCCAACTTAGTGTGCCATTTTGCATTCCCACAAGCAGTGTGCGAGGCTTTCTGTAGTTCTGACTTCCATTCCCCTAGTGACTAATGATGCTGAGCATCTCTGCATGTGCATGTTAATCACCCATACATCTTTGGTGAAACGCCCACTCCTGTGTTTTGCTCATTTTTTAATTCAGGTAGTTAGTCTTTTTATTGTTGAATTGTAGAAGTCCTTTATATATTCTGGATACAAGTCCTTCACCAGATACATGTTTTGTATATGTCATCTTCCAGTCTTTTGCTTGTCTTTTCATTTTTTAAATGTTGTTTTTGGAAGTGCAGTGATTTTTTATTTAATGAGGTCCAGTTTATCATGCTTTCTGGTATAAAAATTTTGGATCAGCTCAAGTTCTTAAAGATTTTCTTGCATGTTTTGTTCTAAAGGGTTTATCGTTTTAGTTCTTACATTTATGTATATGATTTTTTTTTTTTTTAGTTAAATGAGTTATTGTGTGAGGTGATGGTTCATCTTTTTGCATGCATCATTTTCCCCCAGTGAAGTTTTGAAATGTTTGGTGTACAGGTCTTAACATGTCTTTTGTTAAATTTGTTCACACATATATGGCTATTGTGAGTGGAATTGTATTCTAGTTTTATTATTGGATTGTTTCTTGTTTATAAGACTACAATTGATTTTTGTATGTTGATCTTGTATTCTGCAAATTTGCTGTACCTATTTATTAGTTCTGATAGTTTTGGGTGATTCCTTAGGATTTTCTATATATAGGATCATGTCACCTGTGAATAAAGACAGTTTTCCAATCTTGATGCCTTTTATTTCTTTTTCTTGCCTGATTTCACTGTCCAGAACCTCCAGCACTGTGTTAAATAGAGTAGGTGGGAGCCACATCCTTGCCTTGTTCCTGATCTTGGGAAGAGTGTCCCTCTTTTACTCCTAAGTGTGATCATTGCAGGTTTTTCATAGACATTTTTTATTAGGTTCAGGTCCCTTCTATTCTGAGTTTAAAAGTTATGTCATTGAAGGTGTTTTGGATTTTGTTAAATGCTTTTTCTATGCTTAGTGGATGATCGTGTGGTTTTTATTCTTTATTCACTGAATATGGTGTGTTACATTGTTTTTTGGATGTTAATCTAATTGTGCATTCTAGGGACAAATCCCACTTGGTCGTGATTTGGTTTGTGAATGTTTTGGTTGAGGATTTTTGCATCTATATTCATGAAGGATATCTGTTATTTTGTCTTTCACTTGTGGTGATACTGATCTTATAACATAGGTTGGAATAGGTTTTGTCTTCTAGAAGATTTTGTGAAGTGTATTTTTTTCCAAACATTTGATATATTTCAACAGTGAAGCTATTCTAGATTGGGTGTTTACTAGTGGAAATATTTTAAATTATGAATTAAATTTACGTTGTATACATTCAGATTTTTCATTTCTTATTGGTGATTTGTGACTCTCTAGGAATTAATTGTTCTTCATCATCTAAATTGTCAAGTTTGTTGACATGGGGTAATTTTTTTAAATGTGAAATCTTTTTCCCACTTTGTCAATCTTTCCCTTCCATCTTTCATACATAACTATGTACATATGCATATGCATGTTTAGTAATACAAATAAAATTTTTATGACCCCAAGCATGGCAGATGTTGTGAATATTTATTTCACTTTGCTTAATATGTTATATTTCTGCCCCGGCCGGGTGGCTCAGTTGACTGGAGCATTGTTCCGTACAACAAAGAGGTTGTGAGTTCGAATGCCGGCCAGGGCACATACCCAGGTTGCAGGTTTGATCTCCATTTGGGGCATGTACGGGAGGCAGTTGATTGTTGTGTCTCTCCCTCTCTCTCTCTTCCTCTGTAGGGAACTGCTTCGCATGGCATGGAATTGTAGCTCAGCCTCCACATGGAAAACCAGTGGGGAGTGAGTGGCATGCAGGACCACGCCCACAGAGAGGTTTTCCCATGGGCAATCAGGCCTGCATTGTACCTAGGCTGCTATGAGACTTGCTTTTGCTAAAACTCCCTCACCTTGAATTGAGACAGCAAGGGCTTACTGCAACTTCTTGAAGTTTGTGCTAAACCTGCCAAGTATGGAGTATGTCCAGTTCAACCACTTTTCCCCCTGATCTGCAACATCTTTCTCTTTGAAGTAATTAGCAACATTCTTTCCTTTGTTATCTGTAAAAGGTAATCCCCTGCAGTGGACCTGTGCATAGTAAATGAGGACTATCCTGATGTAATGTACCCAGCAAAGCAGTAAAAGCCTGTCCAGGCAGGGGCTGAGCTCTCTGGCCCTCTCACCCGCTCTCTCAGAGAGTGGCCATGCCGTCCCTTTTTCTCCACAGGACTTCCGTTGTCCGTGTGATTTGTTCATGAACAGCTACAACATACATGGATCCTGCCGGCCAGGATCTGCCACATTTGTCCCTCCCCCCCTCTCTAAAAGCAATAAACATAGCCAAGTGAAGATTTTGTTTTAAAGTTTTTTAAATGTTATATTTTTCATTTAAAAGTATTTTTTACAAATTATTAGTTAATTAATAATGTTAACTAGTTCTGTAATCCTTGTGGTTTGTATGTGGGATAAGTGAAGCTCTCACCTATACCTAAAGCATGCATCTCTAATAAATTCCATCTCTTACCTCAATAAAAAAAGGATTAAGGAGTGTCCCAAGTCTGATTATTAATGGTTTCATGTCCTGCCTACCCATAGAGTTCTCCATCCTTCACTCTTCTCCTTCCCATTCCCTGAAATGCTTCTTCAGGCTATGGTTTTCTCCTTGATTTTCAGATTGTGTAATTTTTAAACCCTAAGATTCAAAAAGTAGCAGATAAGTTTTATTATATACATAATGACAACACCCAGCCTTTTTCATGTGCCCTGAGAGAAAAGTATGGTGCTTGTTAATTGCCACAGTGTTGCAATATGGCAAAAAAAAAAAGTTCACAATCTGTCCAGAGCAAAGAATACAAGCATTTAGTTTTATCATTGTGATAGATTTCCTGTCCTTTTTTTTTTTTTTAATTTCTTAAAGATTTTATTTATTTTACAGAGGGGAAGGGAGGGAGGAAGAGAGAGAAACATCATTGTGTGGTTGCCTGTTATGCGCTCCCCTTCTGGGGACCTGGCCCGCAACCCAAGCATGTGCCCTAGCCTAGGATTCGAACCAGTGAACCTTAGGCTTGCAGGCTGGCACTCAATCCACTGAGTCACACCAGGCAGGGCAGATTTCCTGTTGTCTTAAAATGTACTCTTCCTGTTGTTTGAATTCAAGGTTGTATGTGCCCTTAATCCGTTAAGAAAAGGAAAGTTCACACACCAAAGGGTTGTCTTTGTCCCTGCAGTAGATGTGTTAAGTTGTACTAATTTCAGGTTGCTTACTAGTCTTGATATGCCTTTTAGGTACTTCTCCATTCAAAATAGAAATGGATTATTTCCTGATTTCTCACTTGGTTCTCTGAAAGTTACTTGTCATATGTAAAACTAACCGTGTGTAAATGAACTTAATTTGGGTTCAGTATTATGCTCTAAAGACAATCTTTAGGCTTATTTTAATTTAGGGCTGCCTGGCTGTGTATTAGGGAGTGGACTGAGGAGAACATTGTGGTAAAGAGTGTTGCCTCTGCTTGCATTAAGTGCTTAGCCAGATATTGGTAGCCTGGGGACATTTTCGAAGAAGGCATAGCTTTGCCCATTAGGCATCTATTAGAACTGCAAGCACAAAAAACAAATGAACAAAAGCATTCCACAGAGCCAGGTGGCATGGCTATTGGCAAAAAAAAAAAAAAAAAAAAAAAACCTTCATAGACTTGTATTAAAAAACTGGAGTATGTACATATTAATTTAGCATGGCATATTTTTGGCATGGTCCATCCATTTACTTGAAATCTGTATGTGTCCTTATTTTTGTAGCGGGTCCCTTGTAGGCAGCATGTAGTTGGGGTGTGTTTATGGTCCACTTTGACAGTCTCTTGTCTCTCAGTCCGCATGTTTGGGCCATTGGCATTCAAATGATGGATGCAGTTGGGTTAAGGCCTATCATATTTGTTACTGTTTTCTCTTTGTTGCCTTTTTCTTTGTTCCTGTTTTTGCCTTTCACACTTCTGTCTTTTGTGGTTTGAATTGAGCATTTATTAGATTCTCTTTTCTCTCCTTTCTTAACATATTAGTTAAAACTTTTTTTGTGGTTGCCCTAGAGTTTGCATTACACATTTACAACGAATTCAGGTTTACTTTCAAATAAGACAGGAAATACCACTTCATGTGTGGTACAAATGCCTTATATTAATGAAGTAATCCTAATTTCTCCATTTCATGTACATACAAGCATATGTATATAATACTAACATAAGCATATATAATTGAATATATTGTTGCTATTATTTTGACAAACTTGTCAGATCCATTCAGAATAAGAGAAGTAAAAGTTTCTGTTTTTATTATATGGTTTCATTGATGTTCTTCCTTTCTTGATATAGATCATAGTTTCTGACCTGTACTATTTTCCTTTTCTCTAAAGAACTTCTTTTAAAATTTGCGGGACAGAACTAGCAGCAACACATTTCTTCAATTTTCGTTCTTCTGAAAAGCATTTCTTCACTTTTGAAGGAAAATTTTTCAGAGTATAGAATTCTAGGTTGGTGGGGGTTTTTTCTCTCAGCACTTTAAATGTTTGAGTCCTCTCTCTCTCACTTGCATTTTTTTCTGAGAAGTGGGATGTAATTCTTTTCTTTGTTCCTCTTCAGGTAAGGTTCCCAAACCCCCTTCCCAGTGGCTTTTTTTAGGGCTTGTTCTGTATCTTTGATTTTCTGTGGTTTGAAGAAGATGTGCCCGACTGTAGTTCCGGCGCCCGTCCTGCCTGGTGCCCCCGGGCGGCCCGGGCCTCTGGTCTGCCAGGGGCTCGGAGAGTCTCGGCTGTCGCTGCGTCGGGCACTTCTGCTTCTTTCTTCTTTCTCTTCCCCCCGCCCTTTCTGTCGTGTGTGCGCTCTACCTTTTGTGGTTGTCTCTAGTCCTTGGATATGAAGTACTTTTTTAGTGTGTGTTCTCTTTCGTTTTTTAGTTTTTGAGGATTTTATTGATATATCCTCCATCTCTGAGATCCTTTTATCATCTGTGTCTAGTCTGACAATAAGCCCATCAAACGTATTCTTCATTTGGTTACAGTTTTTGTTTTGTTTTTAATCTCTAGCATTTGTTTTTGATTCTTGTTATGGATTTCCATCTCCCTAACATTGCTTGTCTATTCTTGCATATTGTCTACTTTATTAGAGTCTTGAGCATATTAATCATAGTTGTTTTAAATTCCAGGTATAATTCCAACATCCTTGACATGTGTATTTATGATGATTGCTCTTTATCTTCAAATTGTGTTTCTTGTCTTTTGGCTACCCATGCCTGCCTGCCTGCCTGCCTGCCTGCCTCCCTGCCTCCCTCCCTCCCTCCCTCCCTCCCTCCCTCTCCCCTCCCCTCCTTCCAATAGCCAGGCCTAATATACTGGTTAAAAGGAAATGCTGTAAGTAGGCTTCTAGTAATGTGGTGAGGTGTCAGGAGAGTCCTGTGATTTGTATCTCATTCATTTACTGAGTCTATGCCTCTTGACTGTCAACTTCTCGAGTGTTTCCTAGTATCTCTCCCCCACCCCCTTTTGATGGGACAGGATGGTTTGAGTAGGCTGGAGTTACATGTTTGCCTTCCCCAGGCCCGTTAGACTCTGATTAACTAGTTTCCCTAGAGAGCTTTGTTAATTAAGGACAGAGTGCTCTGGCATATTTCAGTATTCTTTTCCCTTCACTGCTGGAAGCCTGAGGAAAATGTTCTCTGATATTTATTGTGGCTCACATCTCCCCCTTCCCTGTACAACTGGGTCCCCTGGAATTCTAACTCTCCGAGTTCTCCATACTGAGCCTCTAGCAATCTGTCCGTCACAGGGCAGGTTTTCCTGTTTGGTGCTGGTTCTGTTGGTGGTTTTTGTCCCCGTTCCTGTTCTGATAAGCTGTGGTAGGACGTGTAGTTCCCTGCTGTCTCTCCAGTCTTGGGGGCAGTGTTTTGCTCTGTGTCCTGCCTTTTATGGATCTAATATGAATGCTGATTTTTTTGTCTATTAGCTTTATACTTTATGTTAGGATGGAGTGGTGACTTCCCTGCTCCTTACATGTGGAACTGGAAGCCCCCATATACTAATCGAAACAAAACATTTAAGCCCTTAGTTTCTGTGGAATGTTGTCGTGGAACACAGCTCTGTGAAACCCACTGCTGTCAAATAACTTGGGAAACCTTGCGAGACCACTAAGAGGCTCCATTTGAGGCCCTGTGTGAAATGTTCCTTTTAAAACAGGGATTGCAAATTCAAATACTTTAGGGGCCAAGACCATGTAGATGTTATAAACCATAGTAAACGGGAAAACACATTTCTGTATATTCCCCAACTAAAGGAGATACTTACTGATGGCCTGCTGTTTTCCAGATACCTTTTCATAAACAATCAGGAAACTACAATTTTATTTTATTTATTATTATGTTTTTTAATTTTATTTATTTTTAGATACAGGGGAAGGGTGGGAGAAAGAGGGAGAGAAACATCAGTGTGTGGTTGCTTCTTATGTGGCCCCCACTGGGGACCTGGCCTGCAACCTAGGCATGTGCCCTGACTGGGAATCGAACCAGCGACCCTTTGGTTTGCACCCCACGCTCAATCCACTGAGCTACACCAGCCAGGAGGAAAGTACAATTTTAAACAAAAGTCTACTGGAAGCCTTGGTTTAATATTTATTTGGCTCAAGCAAATATGCTTGTGAACTGTGAGTTTGCCATTTATGATGTAGTGTCTGGAAAAGTTTCTTTTTCAGATTTGTTTACTTTCTCAATAATAAAAGCTGTGTATGTGAGTGCATGTGTTATGTGTGCCTGTGTGTGTTGTCTGGCATCCAAGGAGATCAGAGCCCCAAATCAAAACCTGAGGACAAATGTATGAATCTGTATTATAGGCTTTCCCCAGGATGCACTCCAGTCAGTGCATCCAGTGTTTGGGATCGGTCCGTATTTGATCACAGTAACAGAACTGGGCCACGTGTGGTGTAAACTGTGTGTCTGGTTATGTGAGTGCGGAGGGAGGGCAGTGTTCAGGGTTGGCCCCTGTCATTCCACATGGTCACAAAGGATCTGGCTGCCTTGCATTTGTAAGGATGTGTGTTGGGCCTTTCAGAAGTGTGATCCCATTTCTCTGTTGATTTGTCGCTTTTCCCTAAGTGCTCTTATTAGTGACCAGGTTCTTAAAATGCCTTGAAATTATTTTCAAAATGTTGTGTGCTCATGCTATTCCTCCTTAAGCATGTTCCTTGCTATTTTCATCCTCTCCCAGTGCCTGCAACCTACTTGTTTACCATTTCTTTGCCCATTTTCCCCCAATCCCAAGTCAGTGAAGAAAGAATAGTTTCTGAAATAGAATAAAGAGCAGACATATGGCCACTGTTCTTTTTTTCTTATAAACGCATTCTCTCCCTTTTCTCAAAAAGAAACTTTTACACTTGGACTAAGAAATATTGTGGAATTTGACAAGAATGACAGTGTCCGTAAGAGTAAAGAAACTTGACATAGCTGGGTCTGGAGACGACCCGTGTAGTTAGCCGCACAGGTGCTGACTGTGGAGTCGAGTCTGGTGGCAGCTGTGGCTGTGGCCATTCGTATCTTTGGACGAGCATCACACCTCTGTGGGCCTTAGTTTTCTGTTACAAAAAATGTCGGTGAGAATTTAATAGAAGTGTGTATAAAACGCTTCTATTATAGAGCCTGGCTTAGGACAAATGCTAAGTAAACGTTTTACAAATTTTGAAAAGGAGCCTTTTCCTATTGGTTTCGTTACTTTCATTGAGACCCAGACCTTTGAAGCTGAGCCCTAGAATTCTGCGGAGAAACCCAAGCTGCATATGTTTAGGTAGTGACCATTCATTAAAACTCATGAAGAAGTTCACCTTAAGTGACTTTTCTCATGGATCCTGAGTTGTTATTCATCTACACACTCTTTTTGGTTTACGTGTATTTCTTATCTACTTTGCTTTTTTGTTTAAAAGGAGTGGGGGTGGGACAAAAAAGCCTTCACATTCATTTTATAGTACAATTTAAAGTTTAAAAAAAATCCACCATTGTAAAAAAAATGTAAGACTTTTGGGAATATATACTCATTATAATTTATTGCTCTGCCTTACGTTTTGATAAGCCTTTTTGTCTTATCTCTATTTTACCTGTCTCGGAAATCACAGTTATTGTTCCCTTGTCATCAATCACAGCAGCAATATCAGTGGCATGAAAATTGTTGCTATTACAGTCATTTCAGGCTCTGTCTCAACAGGTGTTAACAGCTGCCCATTCCTGATGAAGAACTTGAAAACTTTCCATTTCAAAGCACGTCTTTTTTTCTAACCCTTATTTGTACATCCTTGGCCTGGGGTGCGCTAGTGATTTTAAGACTTCTGTTTAGTGACAAACCATTCCTTCAAAGTTTTTTGGGGGCCCCCTTTATAAAACAGGCAAACCTGGGAACCCTGATTGTTGTTTTTTATTTTTATTTTTTTTATTTAAGGGAGGGTTTCAGATGGGAATGGGGATTATTCCCTAATGGCAGGACTCTCCCCAGAGCTCAGGGTGGAAAACCACCAAAGTGAAGTCTCCGTGTATTCATTCTGTGTTTTCTCATTCCTGGTGCTAAGGTGCTGGATCACACGGCAGGCAGTTTGCTCATTATTTTACTTACTAATGGCTATACTAACTGTTGCTCCTGTTTTGCTAGCAGTATCCTATCAGTGGTTAAAGGCATTCTCCTGATAATGTTTGTGCAAAAGTTTCTTTCCAGCTTGCTGAGTTGCCATGATGGAAGTCGTGGTACTAATAAAATTGAATCTCAATACAAAAGCAATGGAATTGAAAAGGAATCAGAACTAGGTGCAGGCTTTCATGTGTGGGATGCTGTTTCCTCCACTCTTGAACAGAGTTCTTTAAGAATGAGTCTTGAGTTCTCCCGTTCTGTAACCAACAGGAGGACTCACAAATGGCAGTGGAAGATACATCTCTGCTGCTCCCGGCGCTGAAGCCAAGTACCGCAGTGCGAGCAGTGCCTCCAGCCTCTTCAGCCCCAGCAGCACCCTTTTTTCCTCCTCCCGTTTGCGATATGGAATGTCTGATGTCATGCCTTCTGGCAGGAGCAGGCTTTTGGAAGACTTTCGAAATAATCGGTACCCCAATTTACAACTGCGGGAAATTGCTGGGCATATAATGGAATTTTCCCAAGACCAGCATGGGTCCAGGTGAGGACTTGGTTCTGGCAGTTAAGGTAACTGAAATCTTAATGCCTTAAATTCCATGCCTCAGATAAGGTATGTGCTCAAGTAAATTGCCATAAAATAATTAAAAGTTTGCTGCTTAATATACTTCCCATTACTTCAGAGAAATGTGGATTATGAGGGTCACCAGATACATAAGTGATTAAAAAGAGTCATTTAGAAATTGAGGTCAAAGGCTTAATTAAAACAAACTCTTTTTTTTTTTTTTAAGAAATCTTTTTACCTTTCGGAAAGATTAGCCTGTTTCCTAGTTCATGAGACCCTCACTGCGTGGCTACAATTTAAGAAACAGAAACACTAAGACAAAGACACATATCTGCACATGTTTGCTACTTTAATCCCTGTCAAGAAGTGTTCAGATACAAGTTTGTATCTCTGCTGCTCAGGAGTAAGACAACTCTACCATGTGTCTTTGTTGCTTCATTCTGTAGTAGTGAGAGTCTGCACAGAGGTAAGAGAGAAGAAGCTGTTAGAAGTCAGACTTTAGCTTGGTTCACGCCTCCCTGATTGCTCCAGTGGGCTGGCTTCACAGAGGTGGACCCTGGTCCTGCGGAGAAAGCATAATCTTCATGTTACTCATCCTCCTTCCCTGTTCGTCCGCTTTCCTTTTTCTCTCCATGCCCACTGGCACCGCTGCTGAAGAACCTTTCTCATTAGGTTCTGCCAGCTTGCTGTTCAGCAAGGATTTCTCATGTTTGGATCCTATAGAACAGATTGAGAGACAACATGATTTGTTTTTTTAACTCTCACCTGAGGACATACTTATTGATTATAGAGAGAGGGGAAGGGAAACATTATTCGGTTGCCTCCCGTGCATGCCCTTACTGGGGATCAAACCTGTGGCCCTTCAGTCTATGAGACAATGCTCCAAACAACTGAGCCACACCAACCAGGGCAACATTCTGGTGGTCATCTGAACCAAAAAAGGTGAACTGAGTAGCTACTGCTTCATTTATAACAACTGTTCCACATCCTAAATGACACTTGCTTCATACGAATATGAGGTAAAGAATATCGTAAGGACCACAAGCTTTGAGCCTTTTAATGTGGGCTAGGTTTCTAAAGTAAAAAGTAAGGTGGAATTCTTCTTGTGTTATGCCCACCTTCACCCCTTCTCTCTTTTCATGCCCCCCTCAAACCCACATACACATTTTGTGCATGTATCCTATAACAAAATATACTAAGACTTAAGTCTACTTTTTTTTTATTTTAAAGATTTTATTTATTTATTTATTATTTTTAGAGAGTGGGAGAAAGAGGGAGAGAAGCATCATTCAGTTGTCTCGTGTGCCCCCAACTGGAGACCTGGCCCACAACCCTAGTATGTGTCTTGACTGGGAAACGAACCAGCGACCTTTCAGTTCACAGTCTGATGCTCAGTCTACTGAGCCACACCAGGCAGGGCTAAATCTTTTAAAAGATCAGTTGATTTAGGATATACTTCACACCACAAACATTTTTTCCTTCTTTGAGATCCTTAAATTAAGTGAGCTCAAGGGATTCATTTAAATAATACTGTTGTGTGTTTGCAAACCCACACGCACCTGTGCCTGTGTGAGTGTGCATCTCAATACATACGTAGTTTCAGGAATCATACAGTGTATAAGTTAATCTAGTTCTTATTTATTTCCAAGTCTTCCTAAAATGCTGTGGTCATCCTTTTTGCTTTGTACTTCAGATTCATTCAGCTGAAACTAGAGCGTGCCACACCAGCTGAACGCCAGCTTGTCTTCAATGAAATCCTCCAGGCCGCTTACCAGCTAATGGTGGATGTGTTTGGAAATTACGTCATTCAGAAGTTCTTTGAAGTAAGCCTTTGTTCTTTCTTTCATTTGACTTCAGAGAATTTCCAGAGCATTTTGAGTTTCATTAGCTGTTTTTAGAATTACAGTCCCATTCCGGTCCTCAAAATGAAGGGTGTGTGGTCTTTTTCAAGAGTTGTTTTTTTTTTTTTCTTTTTCCTTTTTTTTGGCAATGTCTATTCCTTATATATGAGATGTAATGGATATAATATTGTATAAATTTTTAAGGTATACAGTGTATTGATTTAATATACTCATGTATTGCAAAAGGATTCCAACTACAGTGTTAGCTAACGCCTTCATCACGTCATATAATTTGCCTTTGTGTGTGTGGTGAGAACATTTAAGATCTACTTACTTAGCAACATTTAAATATATAATATAGTATTATTCACTCTAATCTCTATGTTGTCCAGTAGATTCCCAGAACTTACTCATCTTACAGCTGGAAGTATAGAGTTTCTGAATGTTTTCCGATTTATTTGCAGCCGTGTTTCATGTAAATGTGCAAGCAGATGATACCATTTTATTTTAGAAATGTGTTTAGAGAACCATTGTCTCCATTTGATAAGTACGTGACAATAGTTTCACTAAACATGTCATTTTGGGGGAAAATAATTCTTGTAAGATAATTTTAGCAGTATCACAATAAAGTGTTCTGGAAAATAATTTTTTTTTGGATTACTAGAGAATTGTGTTTGAACAAGAACACTAGTGTTTTTCATCCTAAGCTGTGATCATGAGGATTACTCAGCATTTCTTTGGTCATCCTTCGGCCTTGGTGCCTTCATTTCCTTCATTAATGTGAATGATGTCCTCTTTTGTTATCCTTGTCTTTGGAAAGGATTAATGAGATTGTTGGATTAGTGTCTGTTCATTACTAAACTAAACTGTCAGGAAGGCGGGAATTCTTGGCTTACCACTGGATCCTTGGTGCACTGGGATCCACAAGCCCAAGCTATAAATCCAGAAAGGGGTGAAGCATTGAGGTGAAGAGTTCAGTACAGAGGGAAAGTGCTGAAACTATACAGTACCTGCCGCAAAACAAATTTGTCAAGTTCTTATGTCTTTTAATTTAATTTAATTTAATTTAATTTTATTTTATTTTCAAGAGTTTTTATTTACTTATTTTTAGAGAGAGGGGAAGGGAGGGAGAAAGAGGGGGATGCATATCAATGTGTGGTCGCCTCTCGCATGCCCACTGTGGGGACCTGGCCTGCAACCCAGGCATGTGCCCTGACTGGGAATCAAACCAGTGACCCTTTGGTTTGCAGGCTGGTGCTCAATCCACTGAGCCACATCAGCCAGGGCAGAAGCAAAGTTTTTTTTAAAGAAAAGGTATAATCATAGGTGACTGGGTTAAAAGGGGTATGCCAATGGTTGATGCAGAATAATGAATGCTTTGCTTTCTCTGGTTTCTTTCCTTCTATCTAAGTAATGGTGTTCACCCACACATTATGTCTAGTTTGGCAGCCTTGAACAGCAGCTGGCTTTGGCAGAACGGATTCGAGGTCATGTCCTGTCATTGGCACTGCAGATGTATGGCTGCCGTGTTATCCAGAAAGCTCTTGAATTTATTCCCTCAGACCAGCAGGTACTTGTAAGTTTCCCCTTTAACTTTTCTCTTGGTGTTTGATGTTTCTCCATGGTACGTGTAGTTAGTCTTGTAAATTGTCAGCTTTTACTTTTCTTTTACAGTTTTTCTTGGTGCTTGTGGCTGCCTTTCTGTGCATGGCAAGCATGAACTGTGCAATTTGTAAATTTATAGTAAATAATTGTCTTGTTAAAACCATGGGTTTCAAACACTCTTCTCTTTGACAACTTAGGCTTTAGTAGTTGCAATTTTACAGGTGGGCTTTTTGTTTGGCAAGAGTTGGAAGATGTAAGATACTAGTAAGTTGTCATTTTCTTCAGCCTGAACTGACCATTCCAACAAAGCAAGCATTAATCCAGTCCACCTTCCATTTTCCTTCACTTGCTCGCTCTCATTCATTCACCTACCACCACTTACCGAATGAGTAAGTGCCTGCCTGCAGGCCACAGCATGGGGGGAAGGGCAATGGAAAGCAGTGGTGAGAGCATGTGCCCCGAGTCTTCGAGGGAGGCTTTGTAGGAGAAGTCCAGGCTAAAGAGGATTAGGAGAACAGACAGGAGAACAGGGAGAGAAGGCTGCAGGGTTGGGTGCTGTGCGTGGGAGCTGACCCTGGAAGCGCCTGCTGTGGCCCACGGCTTTGGGAGCAGCCACGGCACAGGGCCCATCAGCTTCACCCGGCCCCACAGAGACCACGGGGCCCAGGAAGCCTAATAAACTCCCGGGCAGGTGTGCTGCAGCTTTGTCTGTGCTGTGAGCCTTGGGGTGCTTCTGATCTGGACCCTCGGCCTTTGGGCCCTGGCCTCACTCAGCCCTTGACAGTGGAGGGAATGGCCTTGTTCTGGCAATGATGAGCCATTTGCCCTCGCTGAGAACAAAGTTCGGTAATGAGAATCTTTGTTGTGGACTCAAGTTCTGAGCCAGACAAGGCACCTACCATGTGCAATTCAAAGCAGAACCAAGCAGAACACGGCATCGG
>PVIA01009553.1:0-60195 GCA_004024845.1 Tonatia bakeri
AGTTCACAGATACTTTTAGCGCTCACCTGGATGTATTTAGAAATGCAGAAGTCTTTGCTAGATTTTGGAATGATTTAAAATAGAATTACAGCTCTTTCTCTCTCTTTTTCCCCCGATTGACAAAGTCACAAATTTCCTCAAAGGCGCATTACTGGAAAATTCACATCTGAAGGGCACAGCTGACTATCAACCCAATTCTATGTTCTGAAACCTGCTGGGAACATAACAAAAGAGGTTTTCCTTAAACCAAAACTATGTTGAAACATAAATTAATGCCAAGAAAGAATGCAGTCAAATGGTTAGTGTTCTTTGATAATAAAAGGGGAACTGTACATTTGACTTATCTTTACATACTGAGGTTTCTTTCTTTTTCTCCGCTTCTGAAACACACAACCTCATCCCTTGTATTATTTAGAAGCAAGGAACACTGAGGAGATGGATGAATAATTAAAGGTTTTATTTGTATTTAATTTTGAATCCATTACAGCCAGTGCTGATTTCAGTGTGAGGATTCTTAAGCTGAAAGTAAGAAAGTGGTTATATTTTGATTCTATTATTTCTGTGCTGGTACAAGTATACTTACCACCGTAGAAGTTTTAGCTCAGCAGTCTCTTGAGCTTGTAAGGAACTTTCTTTTTAAGTTGTGACTTTGGATTTATAATTCTTTAACACTTGAAACAGTTATCATCCATTGTTATTATTTTTTGCCTTGCGTAAAAATTGATGTTATCCATGGCACCTGTGAAGACAGGAGGGTTCCAGGTGCCATAGGGACTCCCCCCTTCCCCTGTTCTAGGGGAGTCTCAGAACACAGCACCTGCAGTGTCATCTCTTGCCGGTCCCACCGCTTGTCCCTCCCGTCCACTCTTTGGTGTGGGAGACATTGGGATCGGTGACTTTGGAAGCCTTCGTTGGCGTTCACCAATGTCTCAGTTTTTACCCATCTATTCAAACTTCCAAAGTGTGGCGACAAGCAGCAGAATGATGCCCTCGGCACTGCACATCCTGGCACCGTGGCGGCGAGCGCGATGCAGAGGGCAGGTGCACATCAGCCGGCGCGGGTCGCCGCCACTCCATACACCGTGGCAGTGCGTGCCCTCGGGGGCATCGGGAAGGTCCCTCTGGACGGCATCATTTACATTGGAAGCTTTTGCAAGCGTCACACCCAGCATTACAATGAATAATTGATGGCAGGCAGGAGAGAAGAGGGCTGGGGCTGGGAGGGGCCTTTGGGTGCTTTCTCACCAACTCGGTTCTCCCCTTCCCTGTTGCATACGGGAGCTCCTTACTTATCCTTTTTCCTTTTCCTTTTCCTTTTTTTCCGTAAAGAGACAGAACTATACACCCGGCTTGCCAACAGCATTGTCCTAGGGCTGGCGTGAACACATGACCGGCGGCTCAAATGCAGTTCTAAAAACTGCCGAACGCCATCCTTGGGTCAGGACGGTACCGCCGCAGACTGACCGCCGGTTCCCTTTCTGCACTGTGCCCAAAGTGTGCAAGACTATTCTTTTGTGAAGGGGTGATTTCTGGACTATTCGCACTTATTCATGAAATCAATAACAAGAATAACATGAGGCCCCTTCCTCCCTCACCGACAGAGTGTGGTTTCCAGCCGTATGTCCACATGTTGGTAGTGGGTTAGTGTAGTGGAGATGGACGCCGACCCCTCGAGCAGAGGAGTTTGGATTAAAGTAGCACAACGCAGCTTGCGTGTAAGGACTGCTCTCAGGCCGGCCAGTTTGGGTTTGAATCCTCTTGTCTTCTACTTGTCAGCTGTGTGACTCGGGCGAAGTTACTTGGCCTCTCTGGGCCTGGGTTTCCTCATTTGTTTAGGTGGGAAAATAATAATTCTGGTAACTTGTGGGAGGATTGAGCGCTGAGACGATAGAGTGTAGCCATAACTGTGGTTTATTCCCGGCGTTGTGCTGCCGCCCACAGCCTGGTGAGGTGTGTGTTTCGTGGGCTAGCAGGACCCGCTGTCCTGTTCACCGAGTCCAGTGGTGATCGCAGAAGAATGCTAAGCCAGAAGGGACACAGCACGGCCTCTTAAGCACCAGCATTTCCATGCTTGTGTTTTAAAAAGGTCCAATTCCAAGTTCTGAGAAAATTGGCTGCCTCAAATGAGGGAGGCATCAGTGTCACTTGTGGCATCCTGGTGGCCCCCTGGCCAGCAGTGCCAGCAGCTCCCGGGACAGTCAGAGGAGCAGAGTCTGGGGCCCACCCCAGAGCCGCCGGGTGTGGGGGAGCTTTGTTCGCTGAGCCCCCCCTGCCCCTCCCGTCCACCACAGAGGAGAATAAGTCTACCAAGACATGATCTGCTTGGGGAGGAAAGGTGGCCGATCTCTCGAAGGAGAAGGACCAAGAGCCTTTTTCCTCAATGGCTTTTATTGGGTTAGTTTACACAGGAAGTCAGGTAAAGCTCATTACTCATTGCCAGGAAGTAAGGATCAAATAACAAAGAACTCTGAGGGCCTATTTTGAGTCAGGGTCAGATAGCTAAAGAGCTGTAAAAACTTTAAGGAACAAACTTACTTCTTCCTTGGACCCTTATCATTCAATTGAGAGCATTCTAAACAAAGCAGGTTTCACAGGAGTTTACATATTCTTTCTTAGGCCTGATCACCCGGGGAACCCGCCCTTTCTAGAACAGGGCTGCACCACCCTGTCATTGTTTCAGGCTTAGGTGGAGCGAGGGAAATAAGGCAGCCAAGAGATTAGGAGATTTTTCTCGCAGACCATGAGGACTCAGGCTATGTCAAAGCTGAGGGGTGAGGGTCCATCACTCCCTTTTGCTGTAGCCCCCAAAGTCCTTCCTTGGGGGCCTCCCACGTGATGGTGCCTGTCTTAGGTCGTTCCCCCCTTGGGGAATCTTACCCATCATTGGCTAACCAACCAAGCACTGGGGACCAGGCAGGGTGAAGTAAAAGGAGCAGAAGCGGTGCTCCTGCCAGGGAGATAAGCTTTTGTCTCCTTGCTGGCTTACTGTTCCAAGGTCGTTCCCTCAGCCTTAGCCTTGGCGGGGGTTACAGCTTCTGATACCAGGCAGGGTGGTTCCCAACAGCCAGGCACAGTGGTGGGGCCAGTGAGCTGAGTTTAATGAGGCCCCTGGCCACTTGGCGCATCCATGGAACACGTGCTTGTCTGGACGGAGACGGGAGAGGCTGTCGTCTGGTGTTTGGAACTGCAGTCCTCTGGTGTGCACGGCAGGCGGTCAGCACCCTCCTGGTCTGATTCTTGAGAGGTCTTGAGAGACGTGAACAACGGGCGTTTCAGAGGTGACCTCTGCAGGGGGTGTCAGCGTCCCTCAGCTCTTCCAGAGCCATCTGCACTCTCTGAGACAATGCAGACGCCGGCAAAAATGTGAAAGCAAAGATTTTACAGAGTTAAATAAGTGAGGCCCCATACCTGGCCCGACTCTCAGGCATCTGCATTGGGGGAGGGGGTACCCATTCCCAGGGGCTGTCGCAGAAATACTGCTGCTCCCGCTGCGTTTTACACGCAGGATTGACCTTCACCTTGTGCTCAGGACTCGGGGAGGAGCCACAGTCCGCTGCTGTAGGTTTTCAGGGTCATGTCAACGATGGCTCCCACCGTGTGGCCCGGTGTGGGGTTTTTTGAGCAGGAGTTTTATTTTTTCCTTTTAATTTGTTTTGAGATAATGATAGATTTGCCGGAAGTTGAAAAAACAGCATCCCGGGGTCCCTGCCTTCCTCAGCCAGGCCGCCCCAACTGCAGCGCCGCCCCCGACCCAACACAGTGTGATATCTCAGCCGCCGGGAGCGGCGCCCACACAGCAGACTCGGATTTCACCCGGTTTGCGTGTGCTCTCGCGCGTGTGCATCGTCTCACGCAGTTTTAGCACGAAGGGATTTGTGTGAAAACTACCATAGTCAAGGGGTGGAATCCTTCCATTGCTACAAAGATCGCTGCAGTGGCCCGGTTACGTCCACGCCTCTCCCAACCCCTCCTCTCCCTCCGCCCTGCCCCCCCCACGCCCCTGCCACTGGGGGTGGGAAGGGTTGGGGGAGGCGGTACCCAGCTCTCTGCACCTGTCCTCTGTGTCCCTCCCGTGGGTGTGCTTTTACTTTAGGGACCCTGTGAAGCTTGCAGTTTCGTCCCTTTGCTTTGGCCCCAAGCAAGATGAGGATGTATTTCTAGCTACTCCCTCCCCACCCCAACTCCCAGAAGCGGCTTTTCAGGTGCCAGGAGCCTGGGGATTCTCCGGATTCTTCCTCCCTGTACCCTCTCCTCACATCCATCTTCGATTCCTTTGTTTGCATGCAGTAATACTTTAGGAAGTCTCCTCAGATCTTTCTATGCCAAGGTGAAATAGAAACATTTAAACTGTAGGAAGAAAAAAGTTTGACCGTGTCTCCTCTGTTCTTTAGGTTTGTCAGGACCCCACCCTCTTTCTGAACTGCTAGCAGTCGTGTGGGCCTTTCTTCCTCCCCGCCCCCCACCCAAGTCCCCCGAGCTCCTGAGCTGTCTCCTGCTGCATTCCCAGTGGGACTGACTGAGGACACACTTTCCCTGTGACAAGCTCTTCCTTCCAAACACAAGTGTGCCCCACCCCCAGCCCCCAAGAGAGTGTTGGAGCGGTTGGGGGCCAGCCTGGTCTCCCCCTCGGCAGTGTATTTCTCTGCTGTGTCGCCGGCGTGGTCTTATGCTTATTCATGACCTTAAACAGTTTCACCAGGACAACTCGGACTCACTGCCCAGCTACCCGCAGGAGCCCCGGCTCCATTGCACAGGTGCAAGTGGGTGGGCCGAGCCCCGTGACTTTCTGGGCTTGTGCCGTCCTTGCTCAGCGTGCAGCCTGTGTGAGGGGTCACTGCACAGGACAGCCTCGCTGGCATGACCTGCACGTCCTCTGGTTTGATACTGGGTCACACACTGGTGCCAGTCTTTGCCACCTCAGAGTGCGGGGGGCCAGCCCCACGCAGAAATCAGGGCGGGAGGCAGCCCCAGAAGGCACTTCACTGATGGGCCACCAGACATCCTTTCTGAGAGTCTTCGCTCCTTCTGTCTCCATCACAACTGCCTTCCTTGCTGCTCCTGGGGCTGGGGGTGGGCAGCACACTCTCTGGGTGCTGGGCTTGCCTGGGGGACACTGTCATCGGAGAACAGTAAGGGGACAAGTTTTCCGAGCTGGAAAATGAGCACAAACCTCGGCCAGACTTGAGTTTGAATGTAAAAAGAGTCGTGCTTTGGGTAAGGATCTGAGACCAATATCTAGTCAGAGGCAGCACAACAGAAGCATTTATGGATAAGCAGGGAGTGCCCGGAGGTGTTGGGCGCAAGGGATAAGAGGGAGGTGGCCCCAGGGTCTCTCTTTACAGGACCAAAACGCTTACGGGAATGGAACCGTTCTCGTGGCGTTGGGGGAACGGTTCGGACGAGCTCTCTGTGTGTGAATGCAACAGAAAGACCTTCATGCAGACCCTCACCCGCTGGGCGGTGTCCGCTCCGCCTTGTGAGTGGGGTGGAAGGCCCCCCCCGCCTGTTCTGCGTGAACGCACACTCAGTGGGCACGGTCCACGGGGAGCAGTCCTGTCCGAGGGGCGGTTCCGGTGAGGCTTCGGGCGGTTCCAGCCTGCCGTGTCCTGCTGTGTCCTGCCGTGGGGGCGTGTAGGAGCTATGGGATCATGTTTTCCAAAGGGCAAGTAGCACTCCAAACTCCGGTTGTCAGGGTTACGTGAATTAGTTCATCGCCTTCGACCTGTGCAGCTTATCAGACCGTCTGTAAACTTGCTTTTCCTCAGGCTCTCTTATCCGTCCTGGAGGCTGAAGCTGCGAACGAGCCCCGTGGCCTGTGCTGTCGCTATCAGGTGACTGGGAGGCAATGGGACGAGCATCCTGAGCCCCACAGCAAATGCTCTGGGCTGCGCTCCCGCAGCAGACTCCTTGCTTCAGAGGGAACCTTCTAGAACCTCCCGTTGGTGTCGGGAGGAGGTCCTGAGCCCCTCACAGCAGGGAGGTCCTGGAGACCCCCTTTTAAGTCCCCACTCCAGCGTTGGCTGTTGAGAGAAGTCCCCAGACCCACGCCACGCCCCCAGGAAGCCTCCGCTCTGGGATAGCCTGCCATTTCTTCTCTGGAGTAAGTCACAGTGCAGGGAAGACCCAGCTCAGGGGAGAGACAGGAAATCAGCTTCACGTCCAGGACGGGTTTCTAAGAAGGTGGCAGGAGAGAGAAGACACCAGAGGTTTTCGGCAGTATTTGTTACCTTCTCGTGGACTATCTTTTCCTTTTGTCTTTCATTTATCCTGCCCACCCCACTGCATCCTGCTGATCCAGGCTGTCACTATGGTATTCTACTCGGCCTGTGCTTCTGTCTCTTCCTCTCTACTGGTCTCTCCTTACCTCCCCCCCCCCCCACTGCCGTTCGGGCCTCAGGACCTTACACAGGGTCCCACCCTTTAGAGGGAACTGCTCAGCTATCGAGAATCTTCTCCCCTCCCCTCTTCTCCCCTCTGTTCGTGCCTGCGAGGGAGCAGTCTCACCTTTCACGTACTCGAACTGGCCTCTCTGGCCTTGCCCAGCCTCTAGACTCTTTTCCTGTCATTAAATACAGTTTCCCGATACATAAGCACTGCACTTGATTTTGGAAAGGATAAAAAGTAAGGGAATAAAAGCGAACTCACTCTTAGTTCCACCCCCCACGTACAGCAACACCTGCCATTTGGGGGTGTTCACACCGGTGGGCCGCAGGCTCATGTATACAAGGTGTTTACATTGTCTGCAGCCCCGATGCCCTGTCCTGAAGGCACCTCCTGTGTCTGTGGCTGATCCCCCTTTCTAAGGAAGTGAGAAGGTCAAGGCCTCTTTCAAGGTCGCTGGGTTAGTGGCTGAATCCAAACTCACTGTCTTTCAAGGCAGAGCTCTTGACCCCTAGGATTTCTTACCTCCTGCTTCCTAGCCACCTGCCCACCCCGCCCCATTCCCTATGAATCATGATAACCTTTTTATGTTGGTAACGCAGACCCCCTTCCTGGCACCATCCTCTTAGTCTTCTGGGTGGAATGTTCCCCTGCTGATGGGCATTTTGATTCTTTCCAAGTGTCCCTACTATAGATAGCCCGGGGTCTCCTGAGGACCCTCTCCTCTGTCTCCAGGTCCCACCCTGGGCTTCTCTGACCTCTCCCCTCTGTCCTTGGCTCCACATCCCTCCTTCCAGTGCCCCAGCCTCTTGCCCGCCGAAGCCTGACCCCTGGGTGTGTCTAGCTGATTGGTAACGGTTCGCCTGGAATACCTGCTGTGTAAGCGCCGTGAAGGATGCCTATACTTGTGGGGGACATGGACTCCGACTGGCCTCCGAGAACCAGCTAGAAGCTAATGCCAGCAAAGGCATTTGCAGCGCTGGGTCTGAGCGGCCTGCACCTCCCCTCACCCGTGTCTTGCTTGATTGGCCTATGACCAAAAAGCCAAACTGCCCTTTTTCCCGTTGGGACGAAATAAGCAGTTTCTTCCTCGCCAGGCAGATGGAATCGTTTCCTACTTAGAGGCCATTTGCTGTATGGGATCCTGGTAAAGACCCGGCAGGCAGCGCGGGTTTGCGGTTTTGCAGCAATGTATGTAAAGCGCCAATTAATACTCTCTTCGAAGTGCCTGGGGAGAGGAGTAAAGGAAGCTCTCGTTGTTTTAAGCAGCCGGGACTGGCCTTTCCGAAAGAGGTTTAAAGAAGCTTCCAAGCTCCACGGGCGGGGGGTCGGAGGCTGGCCTGGGATGGCGATCTGGACGGAGGATCTGGCCCGTGGGGCTGGGCGTGGGTCTCAGCCCCCTCCACCTCGGGGGTGTGGGCGGCGATGTGGGGGTGGCCTGCAAACGGAAGGAGGACTTGGAGGGTGTGGGGGAGCTGCCTGTTTGTTCAAAGGATTCACTCAGTACATGTTTGTACAGGTCCGCTGTTGCACCGTGCAGACCTCGGGAAGATAGCGCTGGGTGAGCAAGACCTGGTCCCTGACCAGCAAGCTGAGGGCACAGGGGTCATGACCCCAGTCAGGACCCGCAGTGCAGGGCGGCGGGGGGGGGGTGCTCACAGGGCACCTCCCCGAGGGAATGCTTTGTGAGGAGGAGGATGAGCAGCAGCTGCTCAGGAGGAGAGGGTCTGGGAAGAGGGTCCGGACCGAGGGTGGGGCTGCAGGTGGGAGAGGTGGGGTATGCGTGAGGAGCAGGCCCACGGGAGAGGGAGCAAGTAGCTGGGGTTGGGGGCAGCAGTGGGCCCTGGAGAGGGCGTCACGGGTTCCTGGGGAGCTTGGTGCCAGGAGATGGGAAGGGGAAGACGGGGTGTGTAGGAAGGATGATGGTTTTGTTCTAGAAACAATGTCATCACCGTGCCTGTGAACAGCATGGGTTCTGTCTTCACTCTGGTTTGTGGCCTTCAGGCCACAGGGACAGAGGGCTCCTGCCACGTGGGGGCGGAGGGGGGTGCAATCTGAACGGGAGAGGAGTGAGAGTGTGGCCTGGAGGCGTCTCCACGGCAGCTGAGGCTCCCCACACCCCCCGCAGACAGCCTGTGAGAGCCCAGGGTGTATTGCCAGCGTCCCCATGGGTTGTCTGAGTCTCGGGGGACCAGGAGGCACACACTGGCCCCCAGGCCCTACCACCACCCCTGCCAAGGCCCTTCTTCCCCTTCACCCTCCAGGGTCAGGGCTGGATTCCTCCTCCCTCTCCCCTCCCCCACAGCCTGGTCCTCCAGCTCATACAGGCTGCCAGTTACCATAGGCGCTGAGGCCGCAGCATGCTGTGGTCTGTGATGTGCACCCCACCATGGGGAGGGGCACCCAGGAGTGCCTGGCCCTTGCAGGAGGGACCAGAGACACACTGCAGGACGAAGGGTGAAGGGCCAAGGGCGGAAGGTCCGAGGCTCAAGCTTGGTCTCCAGGACGAAAGGGAGGGAGGTGAGAGCAGCAGGGCCAGGGGGTGTGGAGCCTGGTGCTCAGCTGCAGATGGCGAGTGAGGTTGGGGGCGGGGAGGGACAGGCCTTCCTGCCTGGAGCCCCACTGACCCCTCCCGCCCCCGTTCTCCATAGGCCAGCATGTCCTTCAAGGGCGCCAGGCTCAGCATGTGGAGCAGACGGAACGGCACGCTGGACAGCACACGGACCCTGTACTCCAGCGTGTCTCGGAGCATGGAGGTGTCCTACAGCGAAAGCGTGAGTCCTGGGCACCCCGCCCACACCGCCTTCCTGCCAGAAGGCCTCACTTCGTCAGTTAGGGTTCTCTGGGGACGTCCCCCCAAATATTCCTTCTTTAAAAAGATGACGTCGCAACAGGTAGTGTTTTGTCCTGTGGGTTATTTTTGTCGAAGGCAGAAGCATTTTCTTCTCCGTGTAGTTTTTCAAGCCGTCCTTTTTAAAGGCTGTGACTGCAACGCCAGTAAGCTGTTTCATCATGCGTGTCTCGTCCGGCCTTCACGGAGACGTAAACACGGCACTTGCGACCACCATTGTAGTCTTTGGCCTACAGCCTGGAGCCCCGTGTGCACACCGCAGAGATGCCTCTTGATTCTGAGTCCTTGTCTCAGCTCTAAGTAAGGCTGGCGTCTCACTTTCTTCTTGCCACACCTGCCACGGCTTCTCGCCTGTTCCGGGCCAGCGGCCACGCTGCCTTCCGGCCGCAGAGGCACACCGTCCCTGCCGGTGGGTGAGCCGGGCCCACGTCGGGTGCCGCCAAAGGCCGTCTCCTTAGTGCCAGGCTCTTGGCACTTTCACCCGGCTGGTGGTCGAGTGGCTGACTGTGTGATGTGTCCGTGAGCTGCAGGCAACCCCCAACCCCTTGTTCCCATCCCGGGTCTTCCAGGAGATGCTAGCTCTCAGGCATGGCCCCTGTGCTTGTCCTCTCTGCACATCTTGGCCCTGGCCCTGTGGGAAGCACGCAGGGGACGAGGGACGGCAGTGACCTGCTCAGTGCCCTCCTCCCGCCCGTCTGGACCACACGCTGGCTCAGGCGGCTGTGCCTCGGGGAGATGGGCCAGGCTGGGTCTTTCTCTTGCGGCTCCTGCAAGCTTCCACTGCTTTCCTGGGTGGACTTTCTATCTTCCACCCCACCCCACCCCACACCCCTGCTGGTAGCCCCCTCAGAGATGTGGATGCCCGTGGGTAGAACTTTGAGACCACCCTGGGGCATCTCGGGTCTGGAGGATCCCGTGTGGCCCCTGAAAACACATGGCTGTGCAAACTGTGTGCTCAGAGAGAACTTTCAGGTATGCCTCGAGCGCCCAGCTTGGGTGATAGCAGAGGCTGTGACACCGGACCCTGCAGGACACTTACTACCTTAGGCCACACTGCCAAGACACGGAGTCAGAGTAGCTCTACCTGATACATAGCAACAAGCACAGGGAGGCCTCGACCAAGCCGTCTTTCCCACCAGCCCTCCTCCACAGTGATGGGACGGGCAGTTACTGATTCACTGCCCTGTGTGTGTGTGTGTGTGTGTGTGTGTGTGTGTGTGTGTGAGTGTGTGTGTGAATGAGTGTATAACACCATTCGGGTTTCCAGGTTTGCTCTTGGGAGCAATGCCACTCTGGACCTTCTGGAGCGTGTGAGCTGCAGTTCCTGGAAGTCCTTTGGGTTGAGGCTGGTTGGGGGTGAACACCTCTCTCCCAGGGCATTGGGTTTAACACACAGGATCGCCGGGGAAGCTTTTGTTCCAAAGGCAGGGAGCAGCAGGCTGGAGGGGCACGCTTTCTGATGTCCAAAGGTGTACAGGGTGGAGGGCGGCAAAGTGGGGAGACTAATGGATGCACTGGGACTTTGTTCCTGGAGGGGCACTGCCCCATTTTTGGAGTACAGTCTGGTGATGGCTTCCCTTTTGGGGGTGAGAAGTCAGGGCCGACTCTGGGGCCAGCAGCCTGACCTGAGAGGACCAGCTTGTGTGTATCTGTCTGAGAACTCCAGCTGCCAGTGCCTGGTGGCCAGAGGGAGGTGGCTTTGGGCTGCCAGCCCCGCCTCCCCAGGGCCTGACAGCCCAGGACCGAACCACCCACGACTGGGCATTCTGGGCTTGTCAGTCCCTGTCTTTCCACAGGGGGCCCTTTCTCAGGTGTGACTGTGCAGGCAGCAGTGGACAGTGGTCCAGGGCAGTCCCACCAGGTTGCTCAGCCACCCACCATGGGCACAAGGCCCCTGCCTTGCCCTGCACCCACATTCTGTGTCACTTGCTTGTCAGACCTTCCGACCTGGTGGTAGGTGTGCGAGAGGCTGTCACTGCAGCTTCATTTCCGATTTGCCTCATTACCGGTGGGGTTGCGTCTCTTTCCACACGTCGGTGGGGTGTCCGTGGGTCCTCTTTTACTCAACGCGTGCCCACGTCTCTGCCCTGTTTCCGTCAGGTCATCTGTCCTATTCTCAGTGATTTTTAGTTTTTTACATATTCTCTTTACCAATCCTGTGATGAGTGTGTCTCACAAATATCTGCTCCCACTTTGAGGAGTATAGGTATTTTTGAAGTATTTTTTATCTGTTTCCAAATAGTTGCTTCTGCCAATTAAAGGGACATTTTTGGCTTATAAAGTCTTCTGGCTGCTTCTTAGAATTAGGTTCCAGGTCCAGGGTACTGCCCTGCACCCTGGGGGAAATACAGCTATAGAGAGAGGTTTGGGAACCTATCTTCTTTTGAGAAGCAAGCATGAGAGGAGTAGAATCAACAATAATGCATTATTTATGCTAAACTACCAACAAATGCTTAAATTCCCCCCGTAGCCTTAGAAATGGGAAAACATAATTTATGCATATAATAACATTTATTATAAGATAACTCCAAGTACTTTTTAGAAAGGTTTGCATTTAGTTATAAAGATATAAACAAATGCCTTTTTAAAAGAACTTTGGGTACTGTAAGAGCATGGATGGATGCTGGATGCTACAAATAGGCAGTAAATTCTTAGCACCCTCGAAGCAGGCTCAGGCCGTGCTTGGGGTTCCTCAGCCACAGCGCGTGGGGGGTGGGGATAAATTAGTGACGTGTTGTCCGCTGTTCTTTCTCCGAAGGACTTGGTGAACTTTATTCAAGCAAATTTTAAGAAACGAGAATGTGTCTTCTTTACCAAAGATTCCAAAGCCACGTAAGCAACTCTTTTCCCTCCATTTTTGCTTCTGTGTTTGAACGTGAATTATTAACTGTCATTTCAACAAACAAGCACACACTCCTTAGTTCACTATCAAAGTCGCTTCTACTTGCGATTCTCAGAAACGGTGCGTGAGCAGGAAGAATTCGGCAAGTACCTTGAAGGGGGTCCCTAGAGTGAAATCATTTTGTCTTCTTTTTTTTTTTAGCTTCGGCAACCATTGGTAAAGTCTCCAAGAGAGGCTTTCGCCCCTTCATCACCCCCATAAGCCTGCGAGCCCGCCCTTGTGGCCGTGGCCGTGCATGTTGCTGTTTTATGCTGGCTGGCAGGCAACACCACGCATGTGCATGCATGGAATCTGACAGGCTCCCTGTCGGGCTGTTGACCTTGGGTCTTCCCATCAAATCGAGCGTTCGTCCACTGCGAGTCTCCCGAGGGCTGGAGCGCCAGGGCAGGGTTACACAGGCAGTGGGAGTGGCCCTGCAGCTCCGCCCCAGGGAGGCCCTCTGTGGGTGTTGCCTGGTGAGCGAGTGAGCAAGTGAGTGAATGGATGGACTGTCCCGCAGAAGATGCCCCTAGGTCCTAACGAACAATTCAGTCCCACCTCCCTCTCCTCTCAGTCCTCTCTGACTTTTCTCTTTTGCCTGCTGCTGATAGGAGAAAGAGGCCAGCTGTTAACTGGATGGAGAGTTTATAATTAAAGTACTGCAGTTTATAGTTAAAGTGCTGACCCTGTGTTGAGCGGAGGCAGGAACGGAGCAAGGCCTCAGGACAAGCAAGAGCAGGGGCATTAGAATCAGCCTGAGGCCAGCCTTGGCCTGGTGGCCTGCCCCCGACGTGACCTGGAGCCAGTTATTGTCTTTCCTGAACCAGTTCTCCGACCCTGGGATGCTGGCCAAGTGTTCCTCATGGGCGTGGTTCAGATTCAGGGGGGTAACATGTAAACACCTACCACAGCACCCCAGAGCGTCATAGATTCTTAATACGTGGGTTTCCTCATTTCGTGTGAATTAGAAAACGGGCATCAGAAAAACAAAGACTCTTTCTTTCGTCGTCGGTATGAACTTACTCATCATGAGTCATGTGACAGAGTGTAAATTCCCTGAGTGTTTCCCCGGGGGGTTTTGCTGTTAATCTGTTTGTTGAACTGGAACAAGGCACTGTTCGGATGCTCGGATTCATTCAACACACGCTCCCTGGGCCTCCACCGTGTCACGGGGACTCTCCATCCTCGATGGCTAGTTCTGCAGCTCCCCCTGCAAGGAGCTGCTCATGTCACTGGACAGATGAGGTACCTGAGGTCCTGGGGGGTTGGCATGTTACCCAAGGTCATGTGGTCTGTGGGAGACCGCCGACAAGGGATGGGACCCATGTTTTCCGATTCCCAGCATGTGCGTTCTTGTGCCCCCAACCCCCGCCCTTTGCGCTGCCTCAGGCAGACCGTATTCTCCTTAGTTGCAGAGACCCTTCTAACCGGCTTAGGTGAGGGTGGGGAACAGGCCTCCTGGCTAAAAACAAAGTGAGATCCAGGGCTCAAGGCCAAGACCCTGTGTCTTTCCATTTGTTGTTTCTGCTGTTCTCTTGGTTGGCAGGCTCTTCACAGTGGCGGCAAAATGGTCACCGTATCTTTGGCTTCTGTGCCCCCAAGTCATCATGGGGAGGAGAGGGCCTTGTCCCCTAGTGACTCCACCGACAGGTCATGGCTCTCACTGGGCAGGCTTGGGCCGTGTGTCCATCTCTACGTGGATCCCTGGCTGGGGGATGGACCGTGTTGGTTGGCCAGGCTCGGGTACCGTGTCCACGCGGACCCAGTGTGCAAAGGGACGGTCTCCCGAAGGAAAACCCGGGGCTCCTGCTGGCAGAAGAGGCAGTGGGCGTGTGATGTGGAAACCCAGAGCTGGCCCCTCACAGGCTCAATTATGGCTTGAGGCTGGTCTCCCGTGAAGGGAGCTGGGGTGAGCAGCCCCCACCGGGACAACACAGGCAGAGGACAGCGACCTCTTGGAGTCTTCCAGCTCCCGTTTCAGAAGGGACACAAGGTTGGAGACCAAGGTCAAGCTCTCCACTCTGAACTTCCTGTAGTTGTAATTTTTATCTCTCCATAGGTGGTGGGAATCCTCTGCTAATCCAATTACCCATCATACCAGGCAGCCCAGACTATTCATAGGGAAACTCCAACTTCATGGCTGCTTGCCACACTTGCTGACGTGGGCCGTTCAACAGTCCCCAGGAGTCCCTGGGGTTGCCTCGTGGGCCGAGCCCAGCCACTCATGTCCCTCCACTCCAGCCCTCGGTAGGTGCCTGTTTGCGGAGAGCGATGCCCGCCCAGTGCCCCTGCGGCTGGTGCCCGAGGCATTGCCACCCGGCTTCGGGGCTGCCTCCTGGACTCCCGAGGCTGTAGTCCCTGGCCTGGACTTGTCCTCTCCACTGCTGTGGCCGGCCAGAGTCAGGTAGAAACAGGAAGAACACTGCTTTCCCCGTAGGTGCTCTGTGCCAGGGGACTTCCTGCCGGGACAGAAATATCCTATAGGCACGCTGTCCTCTATGGCAGTCACTCGCCACGTGCTGAGCATTTGCACTGTGGCTAGTATAACCAAGGAATTGAGTTTATGTAATTTTAATTAATTTGAATATAAAATTAAATAGTCACACGTGGTGAGTGGCTACCTTATGGACAGTGCATGCTGGGGTTCAGACTTGGTCCGGGAGTCAGAACTAGGGTCCTGAGGTTGTCCTCTCCGCCCCTTCCCTCCTGTCAGCCCATCCCTCCCCCAGGTGCTTGTGCTCATGATGCCTTCCTGGCCTCTCCTGTGTTTGTAAATGAGCTTCAGTCTCTAGCCGGGCCCACGCCAACGTGCCATTCACTGCAGAGTGAGCTGCCGTGCAGACTCCTGCCAGGTGCATTTGTCCACATTAGGAACTCTCTTTGTCGGGTACCTTCGGTGGTCCCCCCAGGCCTCGGAAGCTCTCGCTTGCAAAGGAGCTCAGTTTAGGCGACACCGCAAAGCCACTTCTTCCAGGCGGCAGACTCTCCACCACAGTTGGGGCCTGTCTGCAGCAGCATGTTTCTGCCCCTGTTCCGCTTTTAGAAGCAGCCGCAGAAAATCGTACCGCTTTCATCGTTTTGCAAAAGGCAAATGAGATCTGCTGCCATGGTGGGGGTTTAGAAGCCAGTCTACATTTCTGCCATCTTCCCAGTGAGCTCGTTCTGGAAGGAGGCCTTGAGAACACTGGCATTCCCGTGGTTGCGGCGCTGCCAGCCCGCCTTCTGGAAGGCCAGACCCCTGCTTTGCAAATGCCGCTGAGGACAGACAAGGGTGTGGGCTGTTCACATGAAGAGCAGTCAGCGTGTTTATTGCTGGTTCACCCCTTCCTTGTCCCGAGGGTGTTTGCTGAATGCCCCCATGTGTGGGGAACAGAGGGTGTGAGATAACCAGAGGCCAGCCCGGGAGCCGGCCCTGGCAGGTCTCCTCCTACTGACTCTCTGCTACTGCACCCGCCCCGCAGGGGGTCCTGGTTCCGGGTCACCAGCTGTGGTCGTGTGGGTGGTGTGCTGCCCAGTGGTCAGTGGGGTTGAACTCTGTGCTGTCCCTGCACCCTGGCCAGGCCCATGTCTGCCAGAGGGGCTGCCTTTCCTAGTAGGTTTGTGGCCAGAGTGACCCCATACTTTCCTGGGGGCCCTGGGACCCTGCTGAGAGTGGTGGGGGCACTGATCCCGCTAGGGCTTGGGCAACGGAGTAACTAGGACAGATCAGGACGTGTGCTCACTTACCAAATGAGTGGCTCTGTCAGCTCCGTTATTCCTGCGCTGTTTTGGACAAAGGAGAGCTCTGCCCCTCTGCCTGGTGGCAGTGGCCAAACACTTTGCTACTCTCCCGCCTCTTGGGACACAACTCTGTTCTTCTTGTCCACCGGCCATGGCACCCTTAAGTCCTTAGCACCCTTGTGATCTTGTGTGAAGACCTATGGGAGAGGGAACTGGGAGAATTGAGAGGGTGGGGCAGGCAGAAGGAACCTGAGAGGAGGGGGAGCAGCGCCTCCCGAGGGGTGGCTTTGGCCACGGTATCGTTTTTGTTTGGTTATTTGTCCCTGTGGACACCACAGCCCTCGGGATGCAGTACAGGCCTGGACAGAGGGGCCGAGGGGCCGAGGTGTGTTTTTAGATTTTTTTTACTGCATTTTGCTTCTTTTCTGTTGCCACTGCCTTCGATACTCCCCGATTTGCATGTGCGGCTCCACAACAACCTGTAGTCACGGGCTAGAGCATGCGCCGTGTGCCCCGCCCGGCGATGCTTTGCTCAGTTCCAGCCCCCTCAGCAAGCTCGAGAGGGGAGGGTCGTGCATGCGGAACAAAAGCAGGAGCTGGTTTGCTCCTCACTGCGTGCCGCCAGGTGCTGTCCTTGGCTATTCCTGAGAGGACACCGGCAATTGGAGGGCCAGAAGCTCGTCCGGTTAATCTGTGGATGCTGTAGAGCTCTGCCCAGGTCTGACTGGGGTGGATTTTCAGTCCACATTTGCTGAACGATTGCAGTGTGTGGGCAGTAAGAAGGGGAAGAGGCGTTACCACTTACTGCCTATCTTTTCATCCCCTTCCGGTCTCGTATCCTGCATGTGTATCACTCAACAATTAAACTTAGTTCTATTGCACTTTAATGGGAAGAGCTGGTGTTTACATATTGCACAGTTCGACCTCATCTAGCCCAAATGATCAAAAGTCTCCCGATGTCCAGTATGGAAAGGACAGTCTCTCTGAACTCCAGAACGCTCTGGCCCCTGCCAGGGAACCCTCCTCTCCAGTGAGTACGGTCCAAGAGAAGGAGGGCCTGCCTCGATTCAGAAGAGGTTTAGTGGCCGGGCAAACTGGCAGGGCTGGGACTGTGGCATTGAGACTTGCCCAGGGCTCCTGAGTGTTATGACCCTTCTGCAGGAAGCTGAATAAGTAGCATCCACATTTGTAAGGCCCGTTTCCGGGATAACGTCACAGCTCCTTGTGTATAAGCCAGACTCCATGTGGGCAGGGTCTGCCCTCCTTACGACCCGGCTCTGAACACGGAGCCTCCTTTGGGTGGGTGGCCAGGGGGACAGCAGGCATGAAACACCGAGACAGTTTCTCAACAACCAACTGAGATGACAACAATAGTCTAAAGAAAGCTGGATGGCCAACTCTCTTTTTGTGCTAATGTAAGCTGGTACTGTGTGGTTTATTTGAAAAACGTGATGAACCTATTTAAATCAGTTGATGAAATGCGTTCTCTGTATCCACGCCGTTCCACGCAGGGAAAACGTGTGTAAGTGTGGCTACGCCCAGAGCCAGCACATCGAGGGCACCCAGGTCAACCAGAATGAGAAATGGAATTACAAGAAACACACCAAGGAGTTTCCCACTGATGCCTTCGGGGACATTCAGTTTGAGACTCTGGGCAAGAAAGGGAAGGTGAGTGGTGGTTTTCTACTCTCACTAGCTAATACATGTACTAACACCACTCGAGCTAACTCGAGCTACCTTGAACTAACAGTGGGGAGGCGGGAGAGATGGGTGCTCCATCCAAAAACTATGACAACACAAGACAAACCTGGTAAAAGTATAAAAGCTGAGATTTGATTCTGTGCAACGGGGAAACTTGGGTGATGACCGGCCCCTCATCCGGTAGCCTTGCATCCTGCAGACAGCTATGGAATGTCCATGTGGACTCTCACTGCTGCCAGAGGCTTGGCCAACACTTTCTGAGCAGCCCTGTTTAGTGTGGCACGTGGCATTCTTGAGAATGCATATGGTCCAAATAAGGTCTACACACACCCACTGCACACTCATGTTGCAGGCTGTTACACGGAGTTTTACAACAACCTGTAATGATAGTTAACTGCGTCCTTAAGTCCCCCCCCTCCGTAACTTTCATCTCAGGGACAGAACCATTCACAGGCAGCTGGAAGCCGGGGCCCTGACTCCTCTCTCCTCCCTGCTCCCCCACTCTGAGCCCTATCGTGGAAGCCCCAGGAGGTGACCTGGCTCCCTCAACTGCCATCTCTTCCCGGGTACCCGGCTCCTGGACGCAGACAAAAGTCTCTAGTTCCGCAGCGCTCCCTCCAACCCCCTCCCGCCCTCTTCCTCAGTATGTCGTCATCTCGACCTCTGGAGGGCGCCCTAAAACACACCGCAGACTCTACCCAGCATCTGCTGCAATGAACACACCTCCCTGGTGCCCATGCCTTTGGGATGAAGTCCCAAGTTCTCTAGCTGGCTTGGAGCGACCTTTGGTGGCCCTCCCACGGGGACCTTCCTTCCTGGTCCCATGGGAGCAGGTAAACCCACCAAGCAAGTCCCGTGATCAGGAGGGCACGCACCGACCCTGACGCCTCCCCTCTTCCCCACAGTATATCCGATTGTCCTGCGACACGGACGCCGAAATCCTCTACGAGCTGCTGACCCAGCACTGGCACCTGAAAACGCCCAACCTGGTCATTTCCGTGACTGGCGGCGCCAAGAACTTTGCCCTGAAGCCGCGCATGCGCAAGATCTTCAGCCGCCTGATCTACATCGCACAGTCCAAAGGTGCGCCGCCCCCGGCGTGGGAAGTCCCCAGCGCCCGGGTCTGCCCGTTTCTGTCTTCGTGGGCTGTGGTAGGGCTTCGGCGACAGAGCGGGATTCTCCTACGCAGCTCCTGCGCAGAACCCAGATGCTCCAGAACCAGATGGTTCATCATTGTGGTAGAACAAGCAATGAGTGGACCGGGAGCTCTGGCAGGTGGGGGTGGGGGTGGGGGTGGTCACAAACTAACTTTAAAATCAACGTTAAGGTGACTTCATGTGAAAGTGGGGGTGCTGCCAATTGTGAGCGCAGGACAAGAACCCTACCCAGAGCCAGCTAAGCCCTTGGTCTCCCTCGGTGACAGGCGCGTGGATTCTCACTGGCGGCACCCATTACGGCCTGATGAAGTTCATTGGGGAGGTGGTGCGAGACAACACCATCAGCAGGAGTTCGGAGGAGAACATTGCGGCCATTGGCATAGCAGCCTGGGGCATGGTCTCCAACAGGGACACACTCGTCCGGAACTGCGATGCTGAGGTAGGGGCGGGAGGGCGGAGGCTGGTCAGGTCACCTGGGCGGAAGACCACCGGGGGGGAGGGGTCAACTCACCGGAAAGTCGGATTTTGCAGGGAAGGCCTTTGGGACCTCAGGAATTCAAAACAAGGCTGACATAATCCAAGAACTCGGGAAAGGAGGTGCCAATGGACGTGTTTGGTTCTTTAAAATCTCTTCCCAGCGAAACCGGGTGGAGTCGGGTTCTTTATTCTTTATACCGAACTGAGTCCATCACATCACCAAGGCTCAAGCCTGGCTGCCACATCCTAGTTCTAGGTCACACCCGGGAACTGAAGTCAGCGATGTGGCCCGGCTCATCTGGCATGAAAAGGCTGCCAGGCAGCCCCTGTTAGACAGTCGTGTCTGTGATACGACACGGACAATGGGGTTTGTCTGAAGTGTGGAATCTTGAACACAGCAGGGAGCTGAGGACCTCCTTAAGCCACAGGTGTTTCTGACTCGGAAACTGTGGGCAGGATGCTCAGAAATTCCTGGATGGATAACCTTCCATCCAGGACTCCTGAGAAAGGTGGTACATGTTTAGGATCTGGAGAATTACTTTGTTTTATTTTTATTTTTTAAAAGATTTTATTTATTTAATTGCAGACAGGGGGAAGGAGGGAAGAGAGAGGGAGAGAAACATCAGTGTAGGGTTGCCTCTCATGTGCCCCCTACTGGGAACCTGTCCTGCATCCTGACATGTGCCCTGACTGGGAATTGAATCAGCGACCCTTTGGTTCACAGGGCAGTGCTCCATACACTGAGCCACACCAGCCAAGCCTGTTACTTTTTTATTTTTAAAAATTATTTTACTTTTGTGTCTGTTGGCATCTTTGAGGTTACTAAGGGGCAGAGGAGAGAGGGGAGGCATCTCCTGAGCACCTGCTAGGGAGCGCATGGTGGGGAGGGTGAAGGGTGGGCTTTGGGGACAGGGAAGTCTGGGTGACAGTCGCCACTACTTTTCCACCTGTATTGCCTTAAGAGCAATTCCTTCTCTGGATTTTTATAATAATAACAACCTTGTATTGTTATGGGATAAATTAACTGAATAGTAGCTTTTATGGTTATTGCTAGGTACTCAGCCAGGGATGGAAAAATGGTTTCACATCGAATGCCAGCTTTAGGGGGACTGTGGCCCAAGGGAGGATGTGAGGACAGTGGCAGGCTGGGTGGGAAAAAGTGTGTTATCTATTGGTGACGTTTGTCCTGGGCATGGGAGTCAGCTTATCTGTGGTGGACACATTTCATTTATTCATTCATAAAATCATGGAACGACCCTGTAAAGTAGATGTTTTTACCACTGAATTAGAACAGAAACAACAAAAGAATTCAATATTTCCCCGGTGGCAGTGGATAGGGCCCGTTCTCTGTCAGCACGACTTGAAATGAATATATCCAGGTTAAACAGAGTGCTCCAGTTGCCAGGAAATTAGGAACCAAACAGGCAACTTTCTTGTCAAATATTTTGACTCAAATAACTATTGAGTCAAAAATAAACTTTCAAAAATATAACCGCAGCTCACTTAGCAATGAAGATGAAAACATTATACATAAAGACTAATGATAGATGGCCAAAGCTGCACTCAGAGTGAAATGCATAGCCATGTATCTTTATGACTCAAAAAATAAAGAAAATAATTCAATAATGATGATAATAATAGCATCTAACATTTATTTAACAGCACTTACTGTGTGTTAGGTTTCGTTCTAAATACTTCACATATAGTAACTCCTTAATCTTCCCCACAGTCCTAGGAGTTCGGTACTGTTCATTACTGTGAGGAAGCTGAGGCACAGAAGGAGTGAGAAACCCCCTTAACTCATGCAGCGAGTAAGTGGGAGAGCCGTGGTTCACGGTCTTTGAACCACTACAGCCTTTAAGTTAATAGTCTTGAAAAGTGATAACACCCACTAACTTAAGAAGAGTAGGAGGAAAACACTGATATTTCATCAGAAATAACTTAGAAAAGACAAGAAAGACTAGAAATAGTTTTTATTCTCTGAAATGACTTCAACAACTTAAGTGATGCACAGAGTCAATAACCAAATACAGTGACACACCCTGAGAGAAGCTGTGTGGCTGCTGCGTGCGTGCGTGGGACACGGATGTGCACGTGTGTGCGCCGCCCTGTCCCGAGCGGTACCAGTTGCGGCGAATCCATGGGAAAGAGCACAGGCGATGAAATAGGAGCTGGGTCGGGGGTGTGATCCTCGCACCGTCATCGGTCACTTACGTGGCCACAGGGAAGTGACTCAGCCATTCTGAACCTTCATCTTTCCGTGCTAAAATGAAGGCCTGTGCTGTAACGTCTCTGGGACGTTCTGAACTTAGGAACCCGGGAGGGGACATCGCTGTATTTGAACCCGACAGGTTAACCCTCACAGGGGCGTACTGTAGTGCCACCAGGCACCTTGGCCAGCACATAGAATATCAAAGACAAGTCCCTGTGTGCCTTCCAGGGCTGCTTTTCCGCACAGTACATCATGGACGACTTCAAGAGAGACCCTCTGTACATCCTGGACAACAACCACACCCACCTGCTGCTGGTGGACAACGGCTGCCACGGGCACCCCTCGGTGGAGGCGAAGCTCCGGAACCAGCTGGAGAAGCACATCTCTGAGCGCACCATTCAAGGTCAGGACTTACTTAGGGACAGGGGCACGTGTAATAATAACCAGAGCAGCAGCTGTGGCACCAACAATAGTGACCTGTCAGTGAGTAAAGTGTGGCAAACGCTCCTGGTTAGGTGTGTCCCATTGCCAGAGAAGAGCTGTTACGTCTCTTCCTTCTTCAGCACACTAGCAGTGCTTTGCCGGGGTCACTGGGACAGGTACCCTTCAACCTGCTGGAGCGATGCCCAAGGCTGCCTTGTCCCACTCCAGTCCATTGGATAGAAAGCCTGCTGTCCCTTCTGCTGGACAGCACTTCAGAACAGATGAAAATCCCTGATGGCCACTGTGAGCTGACAAAGTGATGCAATTAGCTAGTGTGGAAATGACAAAGACCGACCCACCGGTTCAACGGTGGAGTGGTTTACCTCTTTGAGTGTTGGCTACTTCTAAATGATAGAACCGCCAGTGAGGGGAGACGCACAACTGAATGAAAGCCTGTGTTGGCTGTGGAGAGTGACACACTCTTCCTGTTGTTGAGACGTGTCCTGGGTGGATCCAGATCGCTTGGGATGTGGGGACAGATTTCACCCCAGGGGCCTGTTGGGGGGGGGGTGGTTCTCACCCTCACTCTTGCGTCCGTCTGTGTGACAGGCAGGAAGGGAAGGCGTTTCCACCGGCAGCACTCCCCTCCCCCCAGAGGATGCAGAGTTATGCGGGTTTTCCACCCACGGCAGGAAGGCATAGGATTATGCAAACGAGTGAGTTATCCTGAGGATAAACTCCAACCTGGCCTAACATATGTTAGCACAAGTGCATTCTTTACCAACTTTAGCATTTCAAATACCAGTAGCGAACGGCAGCATGACCCGTGCCAGGCGGGGAGTGGTTTGGGACCCCACCACAGAGGTAGTGATGCAGGAGTGAGGGTCCCGTCCGTCCATGAGGCCTGCACACTGGGCTCAGAGCGCAGGAGCTCCCGGTCCTGCTCTTCCGTGAGGTAGGGGTCTTTTTTGAAATAAGGCATCAGTGTAGTTTATTTGGTGCAAGATATCCCTATATGTGTGCCATTATTTTCAAGTGTGGGGCTGTGACCGAAGTGTAGGTGGTCATTCAGCAAATGGTTGCGCTACGCCTGGGAGTGTTCCGGTGAGCCGAGCGTCACGGCAGCCTTTCTTGTCTTGCAGACTCCAACTATGGTGGCAAGATACCTATTGTGTGCTTTGCCCAAGGAGGTGGAAAGGAGACTCTGAAGGTGAGTCTTGGTTCGGTTTTCGAGGAGACTGGTTAACAAGCTCACGCGTCAAGTTTGCATTTTCAGAGTTGTGGGGCTCACCTGATCTAACCCGCCTGAACAGTTTTGCTCCGGCGAGTCAGTAGTGTTTCCCCCCCACACACACAGTGTCTCCCTAGCAGGCTGAGGGGTTTCCCCAGCTGGGATTTTGGGAGAGGGTTGGAAGTGACGTGAGTAGCCTGACCACTCGTTGTTGGCTTTGGCCATCACCCTGCCAAAGGGAAGGGTCGGTGTTAACTCCTGAGACTTAAAGATCAGGACGAGCGCGTACCTGCATGGGGAGGGGCTGTGGTCAGACACACACAGACCGCCCCCAGTCGCTGTGCCCAGACCCCCTTGAGCCCACCCTGGGGCCTCCTGGGCATTCCACACGGAGGCCTCTGAAGCCCTCGTGGTTCTGAGATCTTGGAAAGCTGCTGGTGTGATTCCGCACCTGCTGGCTTGAGCAGGTGAGCACGAGTTCTGCCTCCCGCCCCATCCGTGCAGACCCGATGTCGCTGAGTTCGTCTTGCCTGCGGCCAGGCTTCCGTTTGACTTCTCGGAAGGTGCTGGTGAGACTGCAGGCTGCTCAGTGCTTGAAGGCACGATCATCGTTCTCCTCAGCCCATCTTTCCAGGAATAGGATGTGCTAAGAAAGTAATCCTAACTCCCTCTCTTAGTTTCCATGTTGACTTGCCTCTCACCCCGTTTCCCCCTGGCTGCCTTTGCCTCTAAGACAGGGTTAGATGATAGGCGTCTGGCCTCCGTGACCCTCTCCCCCCTTTACCACGCTGCACCTCCGAGTCACACGTGTCTGGCAAAGTTATTTGGAATCTTATAATCTAGCACTTCTCTTTGTTTATTCTTTCACCTAACAATGACATCTCTCACTCATTCATTCATGAGTGCTTGTGTTCATTGTCCGTCAAAGGGGCTTGCTGAGCACCTGCTATGAGAGGTGCCGCTGGGACCATGGCTGCATTAGAGCAGAGCTTCTTTTTCAGGGGAGACTGTCGGTGTGCGCATGCTGGAAGAAGCAGCAGCCACAGAAAAGAGTAAGAGAAATGGAGAGAAAGCACCTAAAGACAGTTACATTTATTATTGCTCTCTGAGATTTCCAATTCGGAATACAGATTTTCAGAGAGCTGCTGCAGGCCTGGGGTGCGGCATTCCTGCAGCCTTTTCCAGAAATGTCGGCTCAGCCGATACACAGCCTGGGACTCGGAGCGCAGGAGAGGGGAGAGGAAGGGGGACCGTGCCAGCTGAGCATCCCTCCCCTTCAGCTCTCTGGCCCCTCCCCTTCAGTGCCTCCTCCTCATCCCCCTCCCACCCCCGCACAGCCCTTAGTGCAGGCCGTGGGGCAAGGATGGCTCCCTGGCCGGGTCTGCGAGTCAGCCCTCTGTTTGTTCTGATGCAGGGACCACACCCTGTAGGGGCAGCATCTCCTCGAAGGGAAGCGTTGAGTCTTGGCTAAAGGAAGGTTCTCCACTGCTTCTCTGTACCCGAATGTGGGTGCTTGGTCTTGCTGTGAAGGGATTGACGCCTGACTCTCCTCTGTTGGCCTCTGCGGTCTTTATACAGGTCAGGTGTTCATCCAGGAAGCAGGGATGTTTCTTTTTCTGTTTTAATGAAAGGGGTAAAGGCAACTATTTGAGGAGGGAAGATGAGTCCACATAATGCACACGATGTGGCTGCTGCTTTAAAGGTGTTCTCACACCCGAGAGGATGACCATTGTGAACCTCGGTCAGAGGAGTGGGCGATGACATTGGTGGATGCTGTCTTAGGAGCTGCCACTCAAATCTGTGGTGTCCGCATTCGGAATGACCGATTCTGTCCCTAGGGGTACTTTCAAGCTGTTATTTATGGAGAACATCAGTGAGTCACACGTGTCCCTGTTACGGGATTTGGTGCCAGCACGGGGTGGGGGGCCCTTGGCTCCCACTTCTCATTCAGGAAGCTGTGGCAAGCATTTGGTTCGCTCCCGATGGACCATGAAACCCCAAAGGGACACGTTGGGGGATGATGTGTCCATGTGTTTGGTGACCTGCCTGGACTTAGAACCTTGGTCCCGAGCTGGGTTCCAGCCACCCTAAGTGTCTCTTCTGTCCACGGCTCCCTCTCCCCTCTCCCAGGCCATCAACACCTCCATCAAGAGTAAAATCCCGTGTGTGGTGGTGGAAGGCTCAGGGCAGATCGCCGATGTGATCGCCAGCCTGGTGGAGCTGGAGGACGCCCCGACGTCCTCCATCGTCAAGGAGAAGTTGGTGCGCTTCCTGCCCCGCACGGTGTCCCGGCTGCCTGAGGAGGAGACCGAGAGCTGGATCAAGTGGGTGAGTTGTGGGGGAGGCTTAAGGGGGCGAAGGAGAGGGAAGCCAAGGTCGTGGGGAGGGAGGACACATCCAGTGCCTGCCTGCACTGGCAGCTGTGGGGCTTCTGTACTTTCCCAGTGACTTTGAACCTGTGCTCTGCCCCAAACCAGTTTCTTGGCGGACATGGAAGCTCCCGTAAGATAGATGACTCACCGAGTTCCTGACCTCATAAGGGGGAGCACATGGGGTTTGCACTCAAGTCTGCCCAGCTGCAAAGCGGGGAATCCTTCCGTTAGGCCGTGATGTCGGCACACGCGGAGCTGCATTTTGGATGTTGTGGCTGTGGTGGGGAGGAAGGAGATCCCCGTGCTTTAGAAATGCAGATTCCGAACTGAATCGGCGGGGACCCGGATTGGAGACGCTGCTAGTGCAGGACGATTGTCCTTCTGAATTAGCTGGCCCGGGATTCAGTTCAGAGTCTCCCCCTTTCTCATTAGGTCACGTGAGAAATGTGTCCTTGTTGCAATATCTGTTATGCTGCTTCTTGCTAAGCCCATGGGAGTATTTTAATATAGCGCTACACCTTTCTTGTTTTTCTCTCTGTTTTACAATGGCTGTGGCCTTGAAATGACTTTCATTTTTGTGGCTGCTCCTGTTCGTGAGAAAGCTCACATGAGCATCAGCAGGTGCGTTCACATCAGCTCACTCAGAAGCGGCCTTCGGCGTTTGGATGTTTGTAGGAGGCTGAGCCTGCCTTCGAGATTCTCCCACAGAGGAGATAACAGGAGCTACCCAGCTGGAGTTCTTTCCATCGTGGAGCCCATTCCGTCACAAGAGTCGAGGGCTGGATTTACTGTAAATAATAAGAAAATATTCTTGAGTTAGATTGGCATTTCTGCTTCAGGACAGAAATAATCTGACTCAGCATAAAACTCAGACACCTTTCATGTTCTGTGATTATATTACCCTTTCTGGGATTCATATCTAATTCATACTCATCCAATATGCTAAATACATCGTAATTGTAACCATGGCAGGCAGAAGACATACATCAACAATGAAAATCGCCTGGACTTTTAATCACGTGCTCATGGGGGCTTTTGCAATTGGTGCAGATTTCCCAGAAGACCGTGCCCAAGAGTAGAGTTATTCACTAGTGAGTGTACACATTCAGTAGGCCGTCCGTCGGGCAGCTTCCCCGGCGGGCTGTGGGCAATGTCAGTGACCAGGGGCAGAACCAGCCCCAGAATCCAGAGTCACAGTCCCTCCATCTCCCCAGGAGACCCAGAACTTCCCGGGACCACGCCCTCCACTCTGGCCAGTTCTTGAAGACTTATTCCTCATCACCTCCCCCCTCACGTCTCAAGAACTTGACCCCTCATCTCTCCCAGTCTATCAGCCAGCCTGGCTATCAGCCCTTCCTGCAGTTCAAACTCTGCTTTATTGAACTGGTGTTAAATAAACACATTATGACAGGCCCTTGAGAAAGAAGGGTGCACGCACCAGATGGAGTCCTGTCCTCAGAGAGAAGCAGACGTTGAGACGTTCATGGCAAGTGATCACAGCGGAACGCATTGCACACTTTCAAACGAATGGGTGTTCTGAGGACAGGTTGCGTGGGTTCAGAGGAGTGTGAGCAGAGGGCGGGCGGCTGGCCCGGTGGGGAGCCGGGAGGAGGCAGTCGGGGTAGATAGAAGCTGCGAGTGGAAGTTGGCGCGCTCACTGGGGGTCACGACGGGAGCTCCTTGAACAGCGTTTGGAGCGTTGGGTCTTGTTCAGGTGGAACAGGAAGTCACCGAGAGGTTTGACGCAGGTGAAGGCGTGTTCAGGAAAGCCCACACTGGTTGCAGCTGCAGTGGGAGGGGACAGGATGGAGGAGGCAACAGCGTGTGGGGGAGTGGAGATGGCCCCCTGTGGCTCTGTCTGGGTCCCCTGGGTTTGCTCGGGGTCCATATGCCCCTCTCCTTCCTCCTTTTCATCTCGTAGGAGGAGATGTCTGAGCCCCTCTGTGCTGCTCACTCCCACGTGTGCCCCAGAAGTGTGGGGCCTGGCCCCCTGGCCCCGTGTTACTTCCTGTCGGACCCCTTCAGCCGGAACAAAGGCTTTCCCTGCATGCTCATACCCTCCTCTGTCCGACTCCCCACGGGTGTGTTTTCCTGTAGCTTTCCTCCATCTCCTGGATGCTCCCTCTTCTGAACCAAAGCCTCCAGCATGAGGAAGCCTCGGCCTCAAAGGTCACCTCCCCCAATCTGGGGATCCCTGTTAGTACGCCAGTGTTGCCCTTCCACCCTGACCTGAGACTCCCCTCCCCCGCCCAGCCTGCGCTCTGTCATTCCAGGTCCTCCTTCCCAAACGCTGCCGGGAAAACCCTCCACCGTCTCAAACTCAATGTAACTGAATCCAGACCCGCTCGCTCCTCAGAAGCAGAGCTTCCTCGCCAAGTGCGCCAACGCCCGAAACCTCGGAACTAGGGGGCTCTGCCTCTCCCTCCCCCAGTTCTTTGATTTTTAAAAAATGTTTTACAATGAAATGTTACAGAAAAATCACACAGGGCGACAGAGCAAATCCCTCGTCTCTTTATCCGATCGCCGAGTCCTCTCGGCTCTTGTTGGAGTTGAACCTTCCCCTCCGATAGTTGAAGCCCTTACTGGCGATTTCGGTGATTTTCTGTTGCCCTTTCCTCCTTTATTCAGTCCCTCAACACTTGAGCGCCACGTGCCAGGCTTGGCCACACACACACATGCACATGCACATCCGTGCCTGTGCACACACACCCCAGGCGGTTGGCGCGGGTCCTTCAACTTTTTGCTATGCGTGCCTCTGTGTGGCCTGTGTTCTCAGGTGGCCACAGGCTTCTGATTCCAACTTGGAGATTAGACTGGGTTCCAGGAGCTGCAGGCAGGGGAGGGAGGTCCGGAGCTCCCTTGTCGGTGTTTTTTTTTTTTTTTTTAAGTGGAATAACAGATTTCTCCCCAAAGAGTGGACTTGATGCTCCTGACATCTCTGACAGCTGCTCTTTAAATGTCGCCAGCTCAAAGAGATCCTCGAAAGCTCTCACCTGCTAACGGTCATCAAGATGGAAGAAGCCGGGGACGAGATCGTGAGCAACGCCCTCTCCTACGCCCTGTACAAAGGTGAGTGGGAGCCGCCCGCCGCTCTGGAGTCTCCCTCCGGCTCTGTGTGCGCTCCGGGACACGCATCTACCGGCTTCATTGCAATAGAATCTCGTACTTAATTTTGATTATTACAGATTAGGAGTCAGAATGAACTGCCGTTGACTTGCTGAGTTAAATCTCCTTGGTCATGTTTTTAATAGAACAAAAATTTTTCTGTCATTAAAGTACTAGTCACGTTCGACCCCAGTGCCCTTCGAAGGCCTCTCTCTACTGCTGGTCTCAATGTTTTTCTCTCTCCTCTAGAATGTGATAGGGCCACAGGCATCTGTCCTATACAAGCACACACGCACACACTTCACACACGTCGCTGATTCTGCGCTGGTTTCAGGGTTTACAGATCTCCTGAGGCTTAGCAGCGAGGCTCAGGTTAAAACTCCCCACCTGTGACCTTTGGTGTCTTAGAATTCCGTCAAGGCGGATGTCACCTGAAGGAGACAGCACCTTGGCGAAGACCGTCAGGCGCTGAGCTGCCTGACCGCGGATGGAGGGCATTCAGAGCAGGGCAGCGTGCGTGGGAAGTGCCAGGCAGATGCCTGCTGATTATTAGGGTCATTTTGATTGTGCTTTCCAGAAATTTGGCTGGAAGAATGTCTATTACAATGGGATCATATCTGTAGACAAACAGATCAGAATACACTAGCTGTGGAAAAGACAAGTAGAACATTTTTGTAAATTATTTCATAGATGTCGATATAGCATGTCAGATACGGTTCTTGAAATATAGCGTTTATGGACTCTGAATCTGTGGAAAAATATCAATGTACCACAGTTAAAATGTACCACTCATTACTGATTCAATGTACCACAGTTAGGCTGTGAAGTGGAATGACATTATTATCTCCTGGACTGAGCCTTGTAATGCACGCTGGGATACACAGAATATTGGTGAGAACGAGTGAAGTGAAAGCAGAGTGACACTCTCGAGGGTCTGCTCCCCGGACGGCAGGCTCAGAACGCCTTTGACAGGTGGTTCTGTCTTCGGGCCCCAGGGGGTGGTGCTGACCCTTGTCCTCTGGGCCTGTGATGAGCCGCCCCCATCCCATCCCCTTCCCGCCCCTTGCAGCCTTCAGCACCAACGAGCAGGACAAGGATAACTGGAACGGGCAGTTGAAGCTGCTGCTGGAGTGGAACCAGCTGGACCTGGCCAGCGAGGAGATCTTCACCAACGACCGCCGCTGGGAGGCAAGTACGCGCCTTCCCGGGTCACCCGAGCATCGGTCTGCCCACTGCTCACCAGCTCTGCGGGACTGAATCTTGTAAAGGGCTGGCCCGTCTGTGCTGCTGAGCCTCCCCGCCCTCTGCGGTGGCGGTGTGGGACTGTAACGATGACTTCGGGGGGTGCTGCACAGGGACCATACCACAAGCACTTGTGGAAGAACATCTCAGGCCACATGGGCTGTCCTCAGCCTCACGCCAGCGCTGGGCGGGCCCCTGGGGGTGCCCTGGGGGTGGAGGCGTGGAGCTCCTGGGAGTGGGTAGGCGGAGAATGGGGGGAACCTCTGCTGGATGACCGACACCCACATCTGAAGTAGATCAACTGAAAGTGAAGGCAGCGGCACTCCTGCTGCTCGCTGCCCGTCTGCCCAGCCTCACTCTGGCAGGAGTACCAGCAGCCTCGAGGTGTGCTGGGGAGAGAGTGCAATGTGGTCGGAGATGTGCAGTGAGCGTCTTAGAGCTGCGAGACTGCGCTCCCAGCCAACAGGGAAGCTGGTCGCCCACTAGAAACTACTTTTTCCAGCAGAGCGCCATTTCTTCTCATTCTCAGTTTAATCAGAGTGAGAACACCGCCCTCGCCAGCAGTGTCCCTCTCGTGGGCCACCGACCTTCAATCAGCCTCGAGAGCTCAGTTCTGGAGGGACAGTCACTGACCGTCCCACTTGGACCTGCAAGGCTGTGCTTGTCTTTGTTTTCAGCTCTCCCGAATTAACCTGAGTCACCAGTGAGCGGGGAGAACCTCCTTAGCTCCATATGTGTGTGCAGAACCGTGCAGGCCCGTGTGTTTCACAGCTGTCGTCCTTCGCAGCCGGCCAGGCTCAGAAGACATGCTCAGGCCTACTGTTGTATCGCCAGTGACAAAGACTTGCTTTATGTCAACGTGTGATCGGTTTTAATAACAGAATGCAAACAGAGTCACGGCTTGGGGGTCTGTAAATTACTGATTCCTGCAGCACGCATTGTCTCGTGTTTGGTCTTTGCATTTAGTGAACCTCGCTGCACACGGCAAAGCATTCATTCGTCGATGGGAAGTGGAATTGTAAGATGATGCCGTTAATTGGTTCATAAAGGGATGCCCGTGTGTGCAGTGGTCTACTTACGTCCGGTCAGAGGGTACAGATAAACATGAGCTCAGGCGCGTATCGAACAGCACGTTTAATTTCATTAACTTGGCCTCAGACAGTGCAGGGCGAAGGGCACAAAGGTGAAGCGTATGGACGGGCTCCGGAGGTGCTGATTGTCTCGGCCCTTCCCCTCTCTGAGCCTCCGTCACCTGGAACAGAGGCCTGTCCGAGCCTGCTCGTGCCGGCTCACAGGAGCTGACCGATACAGTTTTAGAGATTTTTGCGAGTGGGTCGTTAAATACCGTCATTACTAAAAACTCAACTACATGCCCTTACTGTAGAATGAAATGCATTTTATTAAAAAAACAAACGTAATCAATCATCGAATTGCATCCCTGTCTAGTGGTTTTACTGCATTTAATGCCACTTGTATTCGTGTCCGTAGGCTCTGCCTGCTGGCAGCACCTGAAGGCTCCACTGCCCCGGAGCTGTTTTCGGTTCTGCCTCCGATGCGGTCACGCCAGCAGCTGGGCGTCAGCCACAGCGGGGGCTCGTGCACCCCGGGGATCGGAAGGGCTATGCAGCTGGGACCCCTGTTTTCTCCCAGAGGGCTGGTTGCTGAGCCCTGACCAGCACGCCACCACTCATCCGTGGTAGCAGTCCCCACCCCCCGGGTGGTTGCGATGAGTAGGTGGGGTAATGTTTCTGTGGTGCTTAGGGCCCTGGCTCCCCTGAGCACTGTTTAAAGACACCCCAAAATCATTGGGATAACGGTGACATTGGGTGACCCCCTGCTCTGTACGGAGCAGCTCCATTGTGCCACTCTCCTTGACCCTCACACTGGCCCAGAGTGGCCCTTTGCTGGGTCACAAGCCAGGGATCTGCAGGGACCCCAGGACAGGAGGAACGGAGGCTCTTTTGAGGGCTGCTCTGAACTTGAATTTCTGAAAGTGCCTTGGCCTGTGACCCCGTTTCGCCTCCACAAGCACCTGTCCCCCAGAAGAGCAGACTGCAGCTCAGAGGGGGCCTCGATCTGGGTCGCGTATCTGGGTGACAGGAGTGGCTGGTCTGGAGACACAGATGTATCTGACTGTGAAGCCTTCCTCTGCCCCTCGGGACTGTGGTTCTTACTGCGTGGTCCCCAGGCCTGCAGCAGCTTGGGTGTGACCTGGGAACCTGGTAGCAAGGCAAATGGTGCTGCCCGATCTCAGGCTCGTTAAAGGACAGGTTCAGAGGTGGGCTCCAGAACCCCATGTTTTAGTGCCCAGTGGTACCTCTGATGGATGTCCATGCTGTCGCGTGTGTGACCAGCAGAAAGGCAGATGGATTTAGAAGGACATGTGAAACTCTGGCCACAAGGAACACTTGCCCTGAGGACAGAGGAGAATGGGCCACTGTCCTCCTCAGGACAGCCACCTCTTTCCCCCACCCTACCCCACCCGGAGCCTCCTTGGGGGGACCCCCAGGGTTCCGGATGGTTTCCTCTCCAGGCAGTGTGTGGTCCCCAGGAGTCCAGCGCTGGACAGACACAACGGCCGCAAAGGCTGCCCTTGGCCGGGGATGCGTGCCTAAACCAGGGGCCGGCGAGTCACACGGTCGAAGTGGGCGGGCGGGCGGCAGTGAGGGAGCTGGGCTCCTTGGGGACAGATGGGAGGACTCGGGCTCCGGAGGCAGCTGCCGCTCGGCCCCAGCTGATGGCTCTCCATGGTGTCTGAGCTTCTGGATTTTAATGCTGGAAACTTGGATTTCTATGAGCCTTCCCATTTTTAACGTTGGCAACTGAATCGAACTGTAGCAAATGCTGCGGGGGACAGACAGAACGTGTTGGGCAGCTGTTGCGGTCCGTGGACCACCGGCTTCTCTGAGGTGAACAGGACTGTTCCTCCATTAAGGAGAACTTCCGTGGGGCAGGTTGTCTCAGGAGCCTGAAACGTGGAGATACAGACAAATGATAACTGTTAGGTGTTTCCGTGATTCATTGCTTTGTAACATGATCAGACGCACGCTTGGTGGCGTGTGGCCCGAGGGACAGCAGGACGATCCCATGGCCCAGAGTGAGGCCTTGGCTGCTGGTGGCTCACGATCGGTGTCCGCTGTCGACTTCAGAGATGGTGCGAGCTATGCGTTCCCCACCCTGTAACCAGCTGCTTCATCTGTGCCGGGTGCTGGGGTAAGGCCTTGACCAGCGCCGTCCCGCGTGGGTGTCTGTATCTCCACTTTATGCCGGTGGGAGGCCAGGCCATGTCCAGACTGCATCTGGCTGATGTCAGGATCCTGCTGGCCCCTTCCCCGTCTAGATGTTTGACGGGAGCTCAAGGGAAGCTGAAGATAGTATTACTCTGTGGCTGGAAAAACTGGGTTGGTCAGAGAGTTCTCTTTATTTTTTTCCTGTAAAATGGCTCTAGTAGCAGCTCGAACTTCATTCGAAACAATGTTGTTAGATTGCATTGTGACAGCTGTCATATCAGCGTGAATCCTTGGGCAGCCATTCTAATTGAAGATGGAAGAAAATATGCAACATTTGGGCATAGTATGCTTTATTATTTCAAGAAAGGTAAAGATACGACTGAAACAGAAGAAAAAGAGATTCGTGCAGTGTGCGGAGAGGGTGCGGTGACTGATGGAGAGCAGTTTGCGAAGTTTCGTGCTGGAGATTTCTTGCTGGATGCTCCAAGGTCAGGTAGACCAGCTGAAGTCGAGCGTGATCAAATTAGGACATTAACTGAGAACAATCAATGTTCTATCTCACGGGAGACAGCCGGCACACTCGAAATATCCAGGTCAATAAAGTCATTGGTGGAAATGAAACATGTGTCTTTCATTTTACGGAAGCACACTGCGCGGACGTTTTGGCCGGCCCACCGCAGTGTGGCAGAGAAAGAAGGGCCCGGTGCCCCGGTCAGCGGGCCCCGGGCCTGAGCCCTCTCTCCGCACTCTCTCCTCAGTCCTCGGACCTGCGGGAGGTCATGTTTATGGCGCTCGTGAAGGACAGACCCAAGTTCGTCCGCCTGTTCCTGGAGAACGGCTTGAACCTTCGGAGGTTCCTCACCAGCGACATCCTCACCGAGCTCTTCTCCAACCACTTCAGCACCCTGGTCTACCGCAACCTGCAGATCGCCAAGAACTCCTACAACGACGCCCTCCTCACGTTCGTCTGGAAGCTGGTGGCCAACTTCCGAAGAGGCTTCCGGAAGGAAGACAGAAACAGCAGGGACGAGACGGACATAGAGCTTCACGTAGGTACCGGGGGGCAGTCTGCCTGTGTCCTCTCCTGTTCTGAGTCTCCCTTCCAGAGAATGCCTCTACCTCCACCTCTCCCTGCCTCGTTGCCGTAAAGTAGCAAAAGCATCAGCCTTCTAATTTTTTTCTGCTGCCTTAAGATGAGTCTCTCTGGTGCGTTTTCTGATGTCCGCTTAATGCTCTGTGCATAAAACGAGCAATTTACCTTGACTGCAGAGCTGGGTATGAGGCACGCCCTTTCGGAAGCGTCTGTGGGGATGTTGGGGGGGGGTCGTGAATGGCTGTCTGCTCGGGTCTCAGCCTTTTGGACGTGACCTGCCTAAAACTGTTCTCTGCTGCCCATGTGAAGGACTGAAGAATGTCCACGTGTTCTTTTGTGGATAAAAGGGCAGCAGGCAGTCCCCAGAGGATAACCTAGGTTCTCTGGCAGAGGACGTTGTGAATGCACCGCCCGTATTCTCTAGGCCTTCCTGTCTTAAAGACTCTCAGGCCCAGGTCCCAACCGCTGGCACCTGCAGCTCTTGGCTGACGTTTGGCTCTCTCTCAGCCCAAGGCCCCCTCCCCGCGTGGACAGGTAATTCTGAGACACGTATTCTACGCGGATGCTTAGGGCTGCCTGGTAGGACCGATCTCTGGCTAACCACCGTGACAGCTTGTTGACAATGCACCTTAATTGGTTCTTTCTTTCTGGCTTTTGTTTCCTCAGTCTCTTATTGCTTTTTCTGGGATCACCTCTCAAATAAACTACTTGTCTCAGGATTGCTTCTGGGGAAACTGGGATTCCTTTGTGATTCCTTTGTGATTCTAGGATTTTAATCTGCCTGTGTGTATTGCAAAAACCGAAATGACTCGGTGCTTGGAAGAACTGGACGTGCTTAGAAAGCTTCTCTTTGTCACTATTTGTTAAAGCCTTCTGCCATATCCACAACTGTGCCTGAACCTTGGCAGAACCTAGATACAGGAAAACAGACATTTAGTGGTTTCCACTGGAAGGTATGGGGCGCTGAATAGGGGCGGGGACTCGAATGAATGTGTCAGGAATCGAAACTCCGAAGAGGTAAACCATAATAGCTTTATGTGGTGGTAATTGAACATAAACTACAGCAAAGTTAGAATGTAGTTGGAACAGTTTTTCTCGATGAGAAATCAGTTTCTACGAGAGAATTGCTTTCTCTTCGGCTGTCAGAAGTCATTCAGTTTTTATATTGTTCTCAACACCATTTCCCCACAATACCTCTCCATCCAGTTTTACAGTGTCTGTTGTGATGGATACAAGGTTTTGTGTCAAATCACACCACTGGGTGAGCCTCGGGGCTGAGACTCACATCCCAGTGCTGGGAGGATGGCCTCATCCACCCAGTTCTGGAGCCTCTGCACACGGGGCTGTGTCCCAGGGGCTGTACTCCAACCCCGTTTTCACTCTGGGAGCTTTGCAGCCAACATGACGCCCCCTTTGCCCTTGCTGATCGTATGCTCTCACCCCCCCAGGACGTGTCTCCTATTACTCGGCACCCCCTGCAAGCGCTCTTCATCTGGGCCATTCTGCAGAACAAGAAGGAACTCTCCAAAGTCATTTGGGAACAGGTAAGTGTGCAAACCACGCCCAACGTGTGTGCGCTCTGCTGCAGTTGATCTGACCTCCTCCAGACGCTCATGCCCACTCGAACACGTCCTCCGTGGACTGGACGGCTGCTGTCAGGTGGGCTGTGGAGGAGAGGCCCCTGGAAGGGGCTGTGCTTGGGGGAAGATCCAGGAGGCACCTGCTTCTCAGGCGTGCGTGTGTGGGGGTGTGATTGTTGTCCAAGTGGATGAGCTTTTAAGTTTAATTTCTAAAATCAGTATCTGGCTTTATTGCATAATGGACAGGAAGGAGGGCCTGGACACCATCTGCTTTGGGAAACTCACTGAGATTTTTCTTTGTGGTTTTGCACACGAGGGTGTTTTATAAATGATTTATGGGGGTTGAAAAGAAGTGACACTCGGTTTTAGAGCATCGAATCAGGCACTGACTATTGAGTCCACACACAGTCTTCCTTCACTCGTGTCGGGTTTCCCACGGCCCGATCCATTGCCCCCTTTGAACTGTGAGCGTTGACCCTGGGTGATTGGCCTCCTCGTATCACAGTCTTGCTGTCCTTTCGGGTGGCATTCACTTGGCAGTTTTCCTCGGATACGCTGGTTTTATATCCCAGTCTACATGCATTGCACATTTTGCTCCGAATCGTGACGAACGGTTCAGAGTTCTCCATTTCTGCCTTCGCCACAAGTTCGCCCCTGCCAGATGTCAGTGTTGACCTGACTGCCCCCCAAAACTGCGTGTGAGTCCTGATGCTGCCCCGTTCTCCTGCCAGACCAGGGGTTGCACGCTGGCGGCCCTGGGGGCCAGCAAGCTCCTGAAGACCTTGGCCAAGGTGAAGAACAACATCAATGCTGCAGGGGAGTCCGAGGAGCTGGCCAACGAGTACGAGACCCGCGCGGTGGGTAAGCCTCCAGGGCGGGGCATCCTGAGGGCGCAGGCACAGCAGGGGCCCACGTGGGGGTCTGTGGCACTCACGTGCCAGGCGTCAGAGGTCAGTGGCGTGTCTGTGCACCGCAATCTGATTCACGGGCTGCAGAACACACAGTTGGGGCCTGTATGTCGTGGCAGAAGCCACAGGCCCCCGATCCTGGTGCTTGCTGACTTTCCCAAGAATGTAAGTGGGCAGTCTCAGGCTCTCGCACGCCCCCGGTCCAGGTCAGAGGAACTCAGCACCACAGGGAGGGGTGACGTGTGTTGTTTTGGGGGCTATTAAGAAGCTGTGACAGGTCTGAGGTTTTACCTGTCTTGCAAGTCGTCCAGTTATCTTGCCAGTTTCATTCATATATATGTGTGTACACACACACACATACCGTGATAGGGCCCCAGACCCCTAGTTTATCACTTGGCAAAGGCAGCAGTCCGAGAAGCATCTTGGGTTGGCTGCCCAGGCCCTGCCTGCCCTTCAGTGATGTGAATAAGGGCTGCTGCTGCCTGCCCTGCAGCTCCCCAAAGTCAGGGGGTGCGGACCTCCTCGTGTAGGGCTGCCAAGGGGGGACCAGCCCATGCTCCCCTCTGGGGCGAGGTTGTGCGGTACCTGGAATAAGGTGGGGGGGATGGTGCTGAGCATTGCTCTCCCCGGATGTCTGTCCTGTTTGCTAGTCAGTGTCCCTGAGCACAGCTTGTCCATGACCTTGGCTCGGAAGGCTCTGAGTGAGGTGGGAATGCGAGAAGCCCAGGACCCTTAGCCTCCGACAGCTGGGGGCTTCAGACCTGCCCAGCTGGTTCCTTTTTCAGCGGGGAGTTTTCAGTTTGCAGAATGTAGTAGGTCTGTCTATTGCTGTAGCTAAAGAAAATAGGCCTGCATGTTAGTTAAAAAAAAAAAAGTGTCTGATGATTTCCTTTAAGATACTAAATTATGTTAATTTCTGGCTGACCTTGACTAGGCAGTGGCTTCCAGTGCTTTGCAAAGTTTCCTCTAAGGATCTGCACAGTAGTCTCTTGGTCATTAGGTCTCGAAACACAAGCACACCCTTAGCGATAGGTCAGTGTTTTTTTAGATCTTCCCGGCTCTTTTGCACTGTGCCTTATCTGCAAAGAAACCTCGCCAGAAGAAAGCCCAGAGTGTAAATGAGACGGAGGGCTGCCCTGGGAAGGGGGCAGAGGGCCTGGGTCCCCTCCCTGGTGGCTGAGCCCCACCAAAGTGGGGGTTCCCGGTGCTCATGCGGCCCCTTCAGTGTGCACCTCTGAACGCGTGCTGCTTGGACAGCTGGGCCGGGGATGGTGTTCGAGAGGCAAGCGCCTGTGTTGGGTGAAGAATTATGTGGTGCCAGTGTTTGCTAGGATTTTTGCAAAGCGGGTGCTTACACCCTGGGTTTTCTTGAAGTCTGGCAGGGCTGGGGACAGAGGAGGGTGGGCCCTGGCCAGCAGCCTCAGCTCCCCTCTCTCTGGTTCCCATGTGGTGGTGGCCGCGGTGGTGGCAGAGCTGTTCACCGAGTGCTACAGCAGCGACGAAGAGCTGGCCGAGCAGCTGCTGGTGTACTCCTGCGAGGCCTGGGGCGGAAGCAACTGTCTGGAGCTGGCGGTGGAGGCGACGGACCAGCATTTCATCGCCCAGCCCGGGGTCCAGGTAGACAGCGTGCAGTCACCTCCAGAAACATGCCTTTGACACTTTACGTCAGATGCTGTTAGTGACCTTAGAAACCATAGTGGTGACAGCGAAGCTCACCTGCAGCGTGAAAGCTGTGGCAGGAGACGGTGGGGATGGCATGGGGCAGGGCAACGCTCAGGCTTCGGGGGAGGCCTTTGCATCGGGAGGTGGTGCCGGAGAGAGCGTCTACAAAGCAGTTGGTGCTGCACCGTCACTGTGGGCGGGGTCTGCAGGCCCCGGGCCCCTAGCCAGGTGCGTGGGCTGGGCCTGGTTCCTCACCTGCCAAGTGGGCACAGGTCGGGTGGCAGAGAAGGGTGCGGTGAGGGCTCCGTGTGGTGACGAGCAGAAGGGGCTGGCCCTCTGTCAGCGATTGCTTTCGCCGTAGTGTCCCCATTCCTAGTGATGACGGTGGAGAGACTGGTACAAAATGGGGAAGGCCAGTAGGGAGCTTTTCTGTGCTGAGTTGCTGCAGGTGTGCCCAGGTGTCTCAGGTTGCTGAGGGGGCATGCTCCTCCCCAAATCCCGGTGGGAGGGGCCTGGGTGTGAGTGTGGGGTTGGGAAGAGACAGATGGGCCACCACATGTCTGCCCCACGCAGGCTCACGTTCACCTCCACGGTGTGTGTCCAGGTGACTCTCACCGCAGGGTGCTGATGAGGGGTCGGGAGCTCAGGCAGGTTCTGGAACATTCTCTGGCTCGCACTGCTAGCAAGTAGCAGAACCAGGGTTTGATTCCACGTTTATCATCTGTTTTATGCGTTATACCACGTAGCCAATAATTAGCACTGAGTTTGTGAAAACGATCATTGGGGACTGCAGCTAAGCTGGACGGAACGGCAGCAGCCATGAAGTGCATCTCACTGGAGAGGGCCCAAGTAAGGGGAGGACTGACACTCAGACAGAATTTTAAATCATCTCAGGCCCTTAGAGTCCAGGTGGCTAGTGCAGACGGAGAGGAACCTGGCTTACTCCAGGGAGGTGCGAGGGCCGGGAGGAGAGGTCCGTGCACCATCCTGCACGTCGCTGTGTTAATACCGGCCCGTGTGCTTTGTCTCTGTTCCCTGTAGAATTTCCTTTCCAAGCAGTGGTATGGGGAGATCTCCCGGGACACCAAGAACTGGAAGATTATCCTGTGTCTGTTTATCATACCCTTGGCTGGCTGCGGCTTTGTATCCTTTAGGTACAAAACTAGGGCACATAATCGTGTGTGCATGTGAGTACATGTGTGTACAGGTATGTATGCGTGTACAGGTATGTGTGTGCGTGTGCGTGTGAGCGTGCACACATGTGCTGCTGTGCACAGGGCGAAGGCCTGGAACTTAGGGTGTTTGCTCCGCCGCCTGCAATTAGGTCCGGGATCCTCTCCGGCTTTCCCTGGGTTTGATTCCGAACAGGTGGAGGCGGGGCCCTGTCTCCACTCTTGTGGACAGAACTTGGATTTGCTAACCACAAAATGCCAAGGGCTACCTTTGGCTGGTCAGTCTCCGAACACAGTCGGACTCCCTGTCCCAGCCCAGGGGGCCGAGTCCACCTGTATCCAGAGGGAGGGCTGTCGCCTGCGCCTTGGTGTTTGCCAGGACAGCGAGGACGCTCTTACCCCATCCAGGAAGAAGCCAGGTGACAGGCCCAGGACGCTGCTGTGGCACTACGTGGCCTTCTTCACATCCCCCTTCGTGGTCTTCTCCTGGAACGTGGTCTTCTACATCGCCTTCCTGCTGCTCTTTGCTTACGTGCTGCTCATGGACTTCCACCCGGTGCCTCGCCCGCCGGAGCTGGTCCTCTACATGCTGGTCTTCGTCCTGCTCTGCGATGAAGTGAGGCAGGTAGGACGGCCCTCCCTCCCTCCCTCCCTCCCTGGGGGGCGTCCTCCTGGCACCCTGAGGAGTGGAGGCTGCTCCTGAAGTTCCCGAGTCATGGTTTTCCCAGATACCTGTTCTCGTGAGGGGGGAGCCCCCTCACTTTCAGCGTTTTGACGCTCCCCACGGATCTCTCAGCGACTGGCGCTCTATTTGGTCTCTAACTCATGTTCACAGAGGAGGAACAATTCCTCAGCATCCTGAGCAGGCTCAGAGAGCACCTTGACCTTGGACTGGAGACCCACTCCCCCATCAGGAGGCGGCAGGGTGAAAGGCAGGGAGCAGGAGGGCTTCCCAGCCCAGTGCATCCATGTGCCCAACGTGTGGCAGTGACCGTGTTGGGAGGTCATATAAGTTCCTGTGGATTTCAGCAAGTTTGTGTGAATTATTCATGGTGCTTTCCTGGAGTTTCTTGGGTCTGCATTTTTTTTTTTTTTGGTGTCCTTTCTCCACCATGGGGCAGGCGCTTAGCTCCTAATTGTTGACACATGAATTTCAGGGGTGAAGGGCGGTGCTGTCCCTAAATCTTCAGAAAATGGGACCCCAGAAAATCCTTTCGGACTCAGCAGTTTTCAGATTATGCGAGCGGCTGGTGCTGTTGCTTCCCGTGTCCCTTCTGAGCCCAAACCCAGCGTCACATCCGCTGCACACACGTGGCCTCGGTGCTCACAGCTCACAGGACACTGTGCCTGGTGCTGCAGGTGTGTGGAGGGAGGAACGGCGCTGGTCTTGGCCTCACCGAGTCGCTGCCTGGGAAAGGGGTCTTACCTTGGTTTCCACGACGGGGTCAGCTCTGACTGCGTTTTTTCCCCTATGGCTTTGTCCAAGTGCTGCTGCTGTTTCCTTTTGGAAGTTGCTTTTGAATGGACAGTTGCCACTTGGCAATGTCATGGATTAAGGCGAGGGTATGCGTTCAGGGTTCAGGGTGAGGGTTCGGGGTGAGGGTTAGGAGCCTGGTTCGCAGGGCAGCCTGCCCTTGGAGCAGAACACAGCCTTGAAGAGCCTTGTCATGCCTGGAACCAGACACTTGGGGGCGCTGTTTCTCTACTTGTCTGCAGGCTCCTGCGTTGGGAATCCTTAGTCTGGTGGGGTCCCTCTGACAGTTCTGCCGACCGGGTGTGTCCTGATGAACCTCATTCACACTTATTAGAACAGCCCAAACCCAGGATGTCACTGTTTTAGATTGTTTCTGGGCATCGAAAAATACGCTTTTTATGTATTCCCATGTCCCCGGGCCCAGGAGCAGACGTCAATCTGCTAAACAGGAATTTTAAACCAAGGCAGACAGTGAGCTCAAAAATCGTCGTTAAATAACTCCTGGGCCCACTGAACGGATCGTGGACGGTTATTTAAAATGAGTTCCGCCACCTCTTCGTGGAGAGCACTGTGCAATCTTGGGGCCCTCTGACCCCCCAGATCCCGACAGGTGTGGTGAAATAGGGTCCTGGCACTTCATGAAAACAGCCCGTATCTGGCATTCCATCTAGAAAAGAGGCCTCTTTTCAGTTTTCTTTCTGAATGTTTTCTCACTGTAGCGGTGCTCTGAGCCCCAGGACTGATCTACTTAGGGGTTCTCTCGCCACGCAGGCCAGATGCTGGGGGAGGGGGGTGCTCGTGGGCACGGCTGAGCCCGGCTGCACCACGGTACCTGGTGGTCTGGGGACCCCACAGTCTGTCCCCGGGGACCCTGCAATCTGTCCCCACAGGCTGTCCTTACTCTCTGCGGGCTCAGCAGGGAGGGTACACGAGTCCCCGCGGTTCACTTCGTCAGCCACACATGAGCGACGGAACAGCCAGCGTGCACTGCACTTCCCAGCCCTCCACACCCCCCGCCCCCCCGGCTCAGCATGAGGTGTGTCAGGGCTCAGCAGGCCCATCACTGCCTCCGAAAGGGTCTGGAAAAACACACGCCGACTCGAGCAGACCTGGAGGCAGCTGCTGTTGCCACGCGGCTCACGTCCCCTCTCCGCCCCTTTCCACGCTGCAGTGGTACATGAACGGCGTCAACTACTTCACCAACCTGTGGAACGTGCTGGACACGCTCGGCCTCTTCTACTTCATCGCGGGAATCGCGTTTCGGTAAGGAGTGCCCACCGCTTTCCCGTTTTGGGTGGTTTGAGCTTCTCCCGAAGGAAAAGGTGAAGGAAAGGTCTCTGACGTTCAAGGCTGAGAGAAGCCTGTCCCCGGCCCCCCTTCCCCATCAGAGGCTGTTCCCGAAGAACACCGCCGTCTCTGCTGCTTGGAGACGCAGCGAGCCAGCGTGCCCTTGTCCCTTCTCCTTCCCTCCCTCCCGGGGATCTGGAATGGAAGAGGGGCCCTTCACGGTTTTCCACCTGTGCCCGCAGAACTCAGGGAGAGATGGTTAGAAACTGAGGAGAGCAGAGAATGAAGAGGATGTTAAACCCCCCATGGCGTTTTCATTCTGGGCCATGCAAGCCTCAGGAAGATCCTCAACCTTAACTTGAGGGCTGGTTACGGAGCCTGCCCCGTTCGTTAAAGCATATTTCCAATCTAAAAGCGATCTCATGAGAAAAACCAATCCAGAGTTATGGTCAAGGGCAAAAAGCAATGTGCAAGCCTCAGGATGGAGGAACTGGGGTCCGCCCAACACCATGGCTCACGCTGCCTGTGCCAGCACCTCTCCAGGCCTGCCTTACCCACATACCAGGGGACCCCCAATACCTGGAATGTATCTGTAAAAATTGTGTATTTATTCTTACATGTTCACACTTCAGTCACCTTCAAAGTTCTCTCCATCTGATGCAATGCACCCAATTGAGATGTTTTTTCCACTGCTCTGAACAGTTTTTGAACTTGTCAGTTTTGGTGGCTTCTGGCATTTTTTTGTTTCACTTCTTCCACATTGGCAAAATGTTTCCTTTTGAGGACTTTTTTCATCCATGGAAACAAAAAACAAGTCGTTCGGGGTGAGATAGGGTGGATAGGGAGGGTGGGGCAGGAAGGTCACGCCATTTTTGGTCAAAAACTGCCGAACACTCAGCACGTGGGTGTGGGCAGGTGTGCTTGTAAACCACCCATCGTGAAATGGGCAAACATAAAAAGTCTTCAAAAACAGTTCACTGAAACCAAACGCAGCCTCTCATGATAATGCCAGCTGGCACACTGGTAGAAATGGGTTCCTAGAACATGCACCTGAGGAAGGGAGCCTGTCCTACAAGGGGCCCACCCTCCAGAAGATAATTCCGGTTTTGGGGTTCCCCTTGTAGCTCCCAGGCAGAGCTCAGGGTTCCTTGTGAGCAGCACACAGACGTCCCTTTGCAGAGAAGCCTGCCACTCCACGTGTACACCCTCCAGGGGGCGATCCCTCTGCAATTTCAAGGGCTGAAAAACTCAATTTCCTCCTCCAGTAACCTCCTTTTCTGCTCGGGTTAAGGGCCCAGCATTGGAATCACAGTTGGTTGGAGGTGATTTCTGAAGCATCCCAGTTAAGAAAGTACAGGTGGTTTCCAATTCACACCTCAGCAGGTGGTTAGCTAATGACACAATCTGGTGGGAATGAGGTAAGTTCCATTAGGGGAGGCCTGGGCTGGGGCGGGGGTGGGGAGAGTCATCGAAGCCCCAGGAGCCAGGAAGGTGGCAATGATGTCAGGGGGTCCAGCAGCAGTCTTGGAGGGTGAAGGGTGGAAGTGGCTGGAACCTCTGCAAACTGTTTTCTGTGATGCTCTGGCCTCTGCTGGGGCCCCCGAGTGCAGAACACGGTGGCCTTTGGTCTTCAGCGATGGAGGGTGGGTGGCGTTCAAGGCCTACTTCTGCTCATGCTCAGACACCTGACTCTCGGCTGTTTCTTCACCTTTGGTCATTTAAAAAAAATAAAACTTTGAAATGTCTTGTCAGCGTCTCACAAGTGCTGCTCCCCTTCTTTCCACAGGCTCCACCCCTCTAATAAAACCTCGCTGTATTCTGGACGAGTCATTTTTTGCCTGGATTACATTATATTCACGCTGAGGCTGATCCACATTTTCACTGTCAGCAGGAACCTGGGGCCCAAGATTATAATGCTGCAGAGGATGGTAAGCACGAGGAATAGCCTGCATGGTCGACTTCCCTGCCACACCCGGAGTTCTTTCAGGGTTGATAGGAGGGTCCTCTCCAGGAGTGACCGCTGCATTTCCTGTCAGTGAGGTTGGCTTGCCCTGTGCGCTGGCAGGTGGGACCCCTCCCAGGCTGAAATTGAACTTGAAGTGACCACTGGGAGCAAACAGCATAATTCGGTGCATTGCTAATGAAGTACTGACTCAGGTTTGACACTGTGCCAAGTGCCTTCATTTGAGTCTTGACAATTCACTGAGAGCAGTGGCAGGATGGGGCTCCTGCGCCCTTTTCACAGATGGGACAGTGGGTTCTGGGAGGTGACGGCGTTTGTCTGGGGATGTGCAGGGAGCCAGAGCCCAGTGCGGGCTGGGACTGCACTCTCACAGCCAGGCAGTGTAGGCGGAGGGGGAGCACCCTCAGCCCCTTCCACCATGCAGCTGCGAGAGAACCAGCCCAGCCACGGGCGACGTGGCTTTGCTGAGCTTGTTTTCCAGATGCCCCAGATCTCTCCTGCTTCTGTCTGTAAGTCAGATGGGCGTTTGGATGGGCTCCTCCGGAGCTTCCTTTCCAGCGCTGGGGTTCTTGGAGGCTGTGGTTTTTATTCAAAGCATATCTGAGGCCTCACATCACCATGAAGTCATGTTATGGGTGCAAAAAATTTCAAAAAAAAATTAAAGCGTGCAATTCTTATTTAATAAGGATGGCTTTGATTTTTCTCCAAAACACAACTAAGGGAATAATTGGGGGGTTTAAAGGGTGTGGAGGTCCCTCCTTTGCTCTTAGGCTGGTCCCTTGTTCAGAAAGCTCCTATCGCAGAGCTGGTCTGGAGGCCAAACTGAAATGCATCAGTCGGCTTTAATTCTGGAAAATAGAGTCCCCAGACCCAAGGTGAGGATGGCCATGTTTTTAGATTAGAGAGCGAACGCTGGGTGGGTTAGCTTCCCTGGCCCTGGAGTCTCTACTCTCTCCGTGGTCAGCTGAGTGGACCGCGCCCTGGCACTGCCCTGACCCAGTTCTGGCGTCTTCCCTTGACAGCTGATCGACGTGTTCTTCTTCCTGTTCCTTTTCGCTGTGTGGATGATGGCCTTCGGCGTGGCCAGGCAAGGGATCCTCCGACACAATGAGCATCGCTGGAGGTGGATATTCCGCTCGGTCATCTACGAGCCCTACCTGGCCATGTTTGGCCAGGTGCCCAGTGACGTGGACGGTGAGCCCGACTCGGCCTGGGCGGGGACAGCTGGGCAGAGGCTGTTGCTTCCAGAGCTCCCCGTTAATGACCCTTGGGGCTGTGTTGGAAGCACGTGGCCTGCGTTGGGCCAGCACCAGGGAGGGAACATTAACCCTGAGAACTTTTCTTTGCTCCTGAACAGAATTTTATGTCCACCTTGCCAGCATGTGCCCACCACTTCTGCCTGTTTTTTTTAAACTTAAAAAAAATAGCATTTCTCATATATTCAGCAGCAATGTGGCTGTTGAGATGGACAAGCCTTGTGAGTTCAGAAATGAGTGTTGAGAGTCGTACTCTCTGATATAACTGGGTGCCCACTTATTTAAAGATGAGCAAGATTGAAAAGTTTGCATTGGAACCTGGAAGTTAAACCTCCAACATCTTCCTGCTGCCAGCTGTGTTTTGGAGGCAGGCTTCCGGTGGCACGGTTGGCATGGACGGCCGCTCCCGGTCACGCCAGGGGAGGGTGCGGCACGTGCAGACTGGCGTGAGCCACGGTGAGCTAAGGCCTCTCTGTGATGCTCACAGTAGCCTGGGCTTGTCGCATCCCAGTCCGCCATGGAAGAACCACCCTGGAGTTTCCCTTGCCTCGGCGGCTGTGTTCTCCAGCGCCCTGCTATTCTACCCCTCTCCCCGGAGCCCTCATACCGTCTTCTGCCTTCTCCTGCTGAGCCTCTTTCAAGATCCGAGAAGCAGCTGTCTTTGCACTCAGCCACGGGCAGGCACCCTGTGGTCATTACCCCCGCCCGCCCACTGTGCTGCCTTCTCCTCAGTGAGCAGGACTGGCCCTCGGGAGAGCCCTGCACGTGGTTTAGTGCCTCCTATGGGTGGCAGCTCACAGTAACCTAAAGGGCAAGTGGCTCAGCGGGGTGCCCTGGGAAGTCACTCACCTTCTCTGAGTCTCTCCATCCCATTACGGCAAAATCAGTACCTCCCCATCCTCCCGGCGGGGCGGGGCACTCCTCTGTGGCCCTCACTCGCAGGCAGACAAGGCCTCCAGCCCAGGGTGACTCTCAGAGGTCCAGATGCTTCGGCCACTGCCTTCCCTGGGATTTCTCAGCATGTCCCAACGAAACTCTCCCTCCTCCCCTCCAGATTCGGACTTCCTCCAAGGCCCCTGTTCTAAGGTCTGTCGCTGCCGTTCACACGGTTGTGCACATCAGTGTCCTGTCCTGGATGCCCCATGGGACTTGGTCCCCTGTGTCCCATTCGCCAGCCAGTGTTGTTGATTTTCCGCTGTCTTTGAGATCCAGCCACGTTTACCTTCCCCACCGCCACCACCGAGCCGCCCTCATAGCCTGCCTGCTTGGATCTCAGTGGCACTGGTCCCTCCACCCTGCCCCACCCCATTCCCTCTGGGTCCTTGTCCCCTGTGCCGCAGCCAGCGCGATGCTCTGACGAGGAGTCTGTCCTGCGTCATTCCTCCGCCTGAGGCGGTCTGATGGCTCCCCGTTGTTTCCAGTGGGCGGAAGGGAGACCTCCCTCCAGGGGGCGTTGTTCCAGGGGAGCTGCCTCCGCCCCGCTGCAGAGCTCACGTGCGCGTCCTTCCTCTCGCTTCCCACGGGCTGAGCCTTTGGACTTGGGTGGTTGCTTCTCTGCTCATTCAAAGAGGCGGGCAGCTCCCCTGGGGCCAGGACTGCGTCCGCCACGCCCTTCCTGGTACCTCCTGTCCTCGCGGAGTCTCCGGCTCCCAGTAGCTGCTCAATAAACACTCATCGAGTGGGTGAACGTGCAACTCTAAGGCTTCGCCCTGGGTGGATAAAGCACCTTAGAACAGTGCCCGACACGTCGCGCGGTCGCTGTCCTGTGTCCCCCGGGGTGGCCTGGCACTGCCCTGGCAGGGGTCCTCACGCAGGCTCTCGGTTGCCCCTCCCTCAGGTACCACGTACGACTTTGCGCACTGCACGTTCACGGGGAACGAGTCCAAGCCGCTGTGCGTGGAGCTGGACGAGCACAACCTGCCGCGCTTCCCCGAGTGGATCACCATCCCCCTGGTGTGCATCTACATGCTGTCCACCAACATCCTGCTGGTGAACCTGCTAGTCGCCATGTTCGGGTGCGTGCTCAGCCAGGCGAGTGCCGGCCCCTGCGGGGGGCACGGGAGCGGGACTGGACGGACTGCCGAGGCCACCCTAGGGGAGCTTCCGCGAGAGCTTTGGGGGACCGGTGATCTGAAGTGGGTGGGGCCTAGAAGGATCTATATTGAAAATACAACGCGTCCCTATGAGCTGTGCCGGAAGTTAACTTGACACCGGAGACTGGACCACCCTCCGGTGCATCCAGACTCTGGGTGTTGAACAGCCGTTTAGTAGTCCCCGAGTGTGTCCCCGAGTGCGGTGAGGTCGGTCTGACCTTGACTCCAACGTTCTTGTTTTCCACGGAACACAGGGGTCCTGTTATTCTAGGGCTCAAAGGGCTTGGCCTTTATGTACTTGATGCTTTAAGATTTTCAGTTTGCGTCCAAATAGAAAGAGTCAGGTGAGTGACTCCCCTTTGGGGCTCATGTCTACCGAGGCTGAGGGAGAGCATGAGCGATAGTCTGAACTATGTTCTTTGCCTTTGGCAATTCTTCTTATTGCATTTGGAAAATCGTGGTTTTCGTGTCCCCTCGCCTTCCTTAGGGGCGTTTCAGAGTTCCACGTGGTGGTGTCAGCGGGAACACCTTCGTTTTATGCTGTGCCTTTAGGGCAGATAGTTGTTTGAGTACGTGAATCCTGGCACAGACAGACAGACGCTTTGGCAACAGAACGCAACTTGAAAATGATCTGTTAAACTTTGAGGTGGAAGGAAGAGAAACCCTTGGATGGGGCCGGGTGGGGCAGGTGCCTTTGGGGATGTTGCCCATCAGAGGGGCTGGGCAGGGAGCGGCCACCGGGTTTTTCTGGGTGCAGAGTAGTCCTCACACTGCAGTCTCCGGACGTTCCTGACAGGTTGCTCCTCTGCTGAGACTTGTGAAAGGGTTTCAGCCTTTCCCACAGCGTCTGGAGCCTGGAGCGGGGTTGTGGGAGTGCTGGTGGAGACGTGGGTAATTAAGGTGGTCTGGGTAGGATGCACGGCAAGGATGGTGGGCAGGACTCGGGTACTGGGATACAGAGAACCTTTTATGTCACGTGATGGGTTTGCACATTTTCCTGTAGGTAGATTTCTCGGGTCCCGACACAGGCCTGTGGCACCCCCTTGGCTGTGTGGCTCTGACCCCAGTAAATGAAATAGAGTCAGTGCTTTGAAAATCAGTGCGGCGAGACCTCTGCTTGTCGCTTCCTGGTGGCTTTGAACCTGTTTTTTTTTTGATGCTGCAGAATGAGAGGGGGCCCAGGATGCAGGGAACACACTGACCTGCCTGCAGGGACACTGGGAGGGTGCGGAGAAGTCAGCGTCGCAGGGTCACGGGCAGGGCTGGCTGGAGACAGCCTGTGGGAGGGCAAGGAGTGACAGGCGGCAAACGCCTGGAACCTGGAGCTTCGGGAGGGCTTCACCAGATGGAGTTCTAGCCTCCGAGTCTCTTGTGTCTCAGTTTATCCTCAATTCTGCCATTGTTTCGGCACCTACTTTTCCGTTGTGAATTTTTTGCAGACTTTTCATTCTGGTCTGTTGATCAAGCTTTCTATTTTGGTTTTGGTTTTTACTAGCAAATGGCTTTAATTGCTGCCTAAAAAAATACTGTTTTAACATCTGCTGTACAAGTCCCCTCATTCTCCTTATTCAAACTTTCCTGGCTTGTCTTGTGTGTTTAATCATAGGAGGTGCCTAAGCCTCATCTTCTGAAATTCTTTCTCTTCCTCCTTCAGAAAAAACCATTTGTGAATTTTATGATGATGATGTTAACTTTGTAGGAACATGTAGAGGAAGCTGACGTTTTTAAAAAATCTCGCCATCCAGAAAAAACGGCGTGACTCTCCATTTGTTTGCTCATGTGCAGTTTCTCAGTGAAGTTTTATGGTTTCGTTCCTATAAATCTGGCGGATTTCTGTTACATTTTTTCAAGTCATTTTTGTTGTGAATGAGATATTTTTTCTAATATAAATATTTTTCAATAACCACTTTCTGATGTGTAGGAAGGCTATTAAAGTTTGCTCATTCATTTTGGAATAAGTCTCCTTACTGAATTCTTTTTATTCTCTTTTTTTAAAATCATGTCATGGGAGTTTCCTCCTAATTCTTATTTATTAAGCTCTTTTCTTCTTCTTTTTTCCCTAATCAGACATGGATGTTGAATGTTGCCAGAAGGCTCTCCAGCAACTATTGAAATAACATTTTTCCTTTTGATCTGTGCTGGGCTATGAAAATGATGAATTATATAAATGTTCTCACTGTTCAGTCACTCTCTGTTCATCCTTTTTGCATCCTGCTGCATCTCATTTAAGCACAGCTATCTGAATCCTAAACATTTGTTATCTCTTCGGTAACATTTTCAAGGTCAGTGAATTTCTGGAAGCTTGTCTCTCTGTGGGGGGGCCCGCTTCCTCCTTCTCTCCTGCTCCCAGGCCGGTGCTCACATGGTCGTAGGTGACTGAGCTGTTATCGTCGCCAATCTCCCGCCAGCCAGCGGGGGAGCTGAGGACACCAGCTGTCACAGGAGACGCAGAGCAGGGACCAGAGCAGGACCTCTCCGGGGGAGGACACTTTGACAGTCCTTGGTTGGCAGGGAGACTGAGGAGCATGGGGGTTGGTTGCGGTGGTCGGTGGCCTGGGTGGGGAGGTGGCCTCCGAGCTGCTCTGGGTGTTGGGCTTGCCAAGGAGGGTGCGTGGGCCAGATGGTGAGTCAGCGTCCCCTTTACAGAAAGCGAAAGCAGTGTCTAAAGAACATAAACATTGCTTCGGCAGTGCTCAATTTCAGCCAGAACCCTCATGTCGCTTTGGCTCAGTTGGGAACTGACTTGAGAGATGAAGAACCTTCTGGAAGCTGCTGCTATGTGGGAAGGTGGACCTCAGTGTGTAAACAAACCTCACACCACCAATATGAAAATGCACTATTTATGCAAAGCAGCTTTTGGGTATAAATGTCCAGTAATCAGCCAGCTCACCCACACCCCCCAGGATGTGGAGGAGGGTGTGTACGTTCACCCAGGAAAAGAACGTGGCTCTCTGGACCCACCCTGCCCCCTGCTCCCCACCCTGGGCTCCTACAGCCCAGATTTGGTGCCTTTTGACTTCTGGCTCTTCCCAAAATTAAAATCACCTTTGAAATGGAAGAGATTTCAGACCATTCGTGAGATTCAGAAAAATACAACAGGGCAGCTGATGGTGATTGGGGGAACTGTGTGAGGTCCCAAGGTGTCCACTCCTTGAAGGGGCCTGAGGTGTCATTGTCCTGTGTACAGTGTTTCTTATATCTTGTATCTTTTTAAATACACATCTCTGTTTTTCATATTTCATGGTTGGATAGCTTCTGGACAGACCTCGTATGTATTTTCCCAAAACATAAAAATTAGCTATGAAGATAATTTTTCATGGCTGCCTAACATAATTATATTGATTAAGTGTAACGTGTGAAACGTGGTTAGTGCCGACCCTTCTGTCGTGCGGTGGCAAACGGCTCTGTGTGTTTGTCCGTTCACACACTGTCTGTTCTCAAGACCTCCTTAGTCTTGGGGGAAGTTTCCAGAAGAAAAGTTGCTGGGTCCGAGGGATGAACCTTTTGAAGGCCCTTGGCAAACAGGAGGGCGTGTTATTCCCGAGAGAGGCAGTACCTTGGGCCTCTTTGTGCCTAACTTACTAATAGACTAATGAAAAAACAGACTCCTTGAAAAGTCTTGAAATAAAAATAAGTTTAGAGTTTTGACTTTTCTGTGTGATTGAAAAGAAAAAAAATAAAACAAAACAAAAGCCACAAGCCAGAAACCATACCGACCCCTCTTGAAATGGAGTGCCAGCCCGGTGCTGAGCGGTTCTGGCCCCGCTGCTGTCAGCAGGGGCATTCTGTCCCGACCGGACCTGAACTGTCAGGGGCGGAGCTTAAAACCACTAGCGCCGCGTTGGCGGTGAAAGGACGGGTGGGCGTGGGGAAGCCCCCGCCTGACCTCGTCTCCCGCTTGCGCCCCCAGCTACACCGTGGGCACCGTCCAGGAGAACAACGACCAGGTCTGGAAGTTCCAGAGGTACTTCCTGGTGCAGGAGTACTGCAGCCGCCTCAACATCCCCTTCCCCTTCGTGGTCTTCGCCTACTTCTACATGGCGGCGAAGAGCTGCTTCCGTGGCTGCTGCCAGGAGGGGCCCGCCGAGCCCTCCGCCTGCTGTGAGTGGTGTGCCCGCCTGTGCGGGGGTCGGGGGCAGGGGTGAATTCCAGGGGTGCGGACTGGGACCATCGCTCAGCAGGACGGGCTTGCTTAGCCGCCTGCTGCCCGCGTCTGTCTGTCCATAAAGCTTGGCCATCGGACCAGCCAAGGAATTAATCACCGTATTTTGCTGTGTGTAATGTGCACGTTTTGCCCAAACTTTTGAGGGAAAAATAAGGGTGCGCATTACAGGTGGGTAGTGCTAATTCCGTATCGATATAAATATGTTTAATTCTTTTATTTATGCTTGTGCGTTGAAAGTGTAGCTCTAGAAAGCAGTGAATGATACCCGTATGCAAAATAATACCCTGGGATATGATCATCGATTTCGTTTCTAAATATAAATACATTAATAATTGTATTTAAACAATTAAAACAAAAGATTTCTTTTTCCTGAAAGTTTGGGCTGAAAATGTGGGTGCGCAGTATACACGGCAAAATACGGTCCTCAAGAGAAGGAGGAGAGGGAGACCTGGGGTCTGTCTGGGGGGCGCCCCTATTTGGTGGGGTAACTGCAGGATGGACGGACAGACATAATGATGTGAGTAGGATGGTGATTAAGCGTGACTTACGGGATGTTGTCCCTCGTGGCTTTGCGTCGGCTGCCCTCGGCTGCTCTGGAATTTATTCTCCGGGAGACGCTGGCCTTCACTCCAGCAGGACTCTCGGCTTTTACTGTCGCCCTGACGGAATTCGAAAGCTGACAGTGACTTGACTCGGCAAACCAGTGTCACCTTAGAAATTAGGAGGCACAACCCACAGTGTTCACCGGCCCATGCATTGCCATTTGGGAGGGCTCTCCCCGAGGGCTTGCCTCTTCTCAGCTGGGGGAGTTGTCAGGAAGGGGGCTGTTGGCTTGTCCCTGCCTTTGTGGCCCCTCCCCCACTGAGCACTGCTGTTGCCGACCCCCCGCCCAGGGAGTGTGGGGGAGGGCGGACAGTCCTTGGTGGAGACAGGGGCCTGCCTGAGGCTGGCTCCGTGCCCTTTGGCCTGGCATGGGCTGATGCGTGGGTGCTCAGGGGCAGGTCCTTCAGCGGTCGCCCCGCTGGCCAGTCACCGGAGACCCATGGGCAGTGCTTTCCCTGGAGGCTGCCCCCTTCCCTGAGCCTCTGGTTTCTGGGGGCCCGTTCAGCACACGCTCCCTTGGGGGGACCCACCTCCTTCTGGAAGGCAGCGGTCATCGTGTCGGCAGTCCAGTCTGTCCTCCCTCTCATGTGGTCACTCATTTCCTCAGCCCCGACCCCCTCGGGGCTGTGGGCGGGTCTCTCCCTAGGCCCCTCTCCTTTTCCCTGCCTGCTCCGGGGGCCAGGGTCTCTCACCCTGGATTCCTGGTTGCACCCTGGCCACCGACTCCTTGGGCTGTAGGGAGCACCTGTCCAGCTCTCCTTGCCACATGTGTCTGGGTCTTCTCAATGCCTGATCCCAGAGCTGGACAAGTCCCCCTGGTGTGCAGACACGTGTCAGCCATGTTAGTGCAAAAGGAGGAGAGGGCTCTCTTTATTCATGGAGGTCAGGAGACAAATGGAGAGATCAGGCCAGCCCGTTCTCCCGGCCCTCTGACCTCTGACTTGGGCCAGGCGATGCATCTTGGGGGGCGAGGGGGCGTGAGGTGGGGGAGGGGGGCAGCGGCAGGGCCACTTCCCCATCTGGTGCAGCGCCAGGAACCATGTGCTCATGGCCCATGAAAGTCTTACTTTCTCTTAAAAATCAGGAGAAAACTAATGAACTTCTAGTCCACAGAAAACATGTTGGAATATATTTGTCTTTATACTAACTCAGCCATAATATGGATGTTGTTTTAATCCAGGAAGGGGCGAGTAAGGGTAAAAGTGAAAGGGCCTAAGGTGACCCACTGGGGCCCGTTCGTCCAGAGCTTCCCCGTCTTGTTAGTAAATGTTCTGCACCCCAGACATCCAGTTAGGGGAGCAACTCGTCCCAGTTCTCCAGGGACCGTCCTGATTGTGAAATTGTAAGTCTGGCATCCCGGGAACCCGATCACTTCCAGGGGCTGCTGGTCACCCTCCTGGGGCCACTGAAGTCAGAAAGGGGCCGGTGTGCTGCCGGAGGATGTCAGCCAGGGATTCAGGTTGGCCCCAGCCCTGGTGCCCGCAGGGTTTGCGTTCTCACCCCCTGTGGGGGAAGCAGAGAAGGGCCACGTCAGGTCTCCCAGAGGATGGGTCGTAGGTGATTGTTTAACAAACCACCCTGAAGCCCGGTGGCCTGAAACAGCCAGCACTTCTCTGCTCATGGTCCCGTGGGTTTGCCCCTGGTCAGGGCTCAGCTGGGGGGGCTGGTCTTGGCCGCCCGCTGCATCTGTCACTGGGCAGGTGGGCCGTGGGCGGGCTGGGTCTGATGGCCACATGCACTCGAGTGTGTGCGGGGAGCCTCCACGTGCCCCAGCTCACGCTCCTACATGGAGGCTGGGTTCCCACATTAAGCCGTGGCTGCATAGTCGCATGATGTCATTTCTGCTGCATTCTATTGGTCAAGGGACATCACGGGCCCGCCCAGATGTCTGGATGCATGGGTCCCCTGGGAGGGCCTCCTCACCCAGCACTGGCCAGTCCAGGGAAAGCGAGCTTGTCACTACCCTCCCCTCCCGCCACTCACAGCTAATGTGGGCTGTGCTGGGAGGCTGCCTGCGAGGGCCTTCCACTGACTCACCTGCCACAGTAATTGGATTCGACACAGTGGAAATGGAAGTGCTTCGCTACCCAGCCCGTTTTGAGCAGTCCAAAATGACCTGTGCCGCCTTGAACGATTGAAAATAGAATTTCCCACACGGAGGCTGACCCTGTGGACGCATCCGACCTCGTTTGCTGTGCCCGTCGGAGCCTCACCCAGCTCAGGAAAGTGAAGCAGATCTTTAAGAAATAATGTCTTCATGTTTCTCGGTTCTGAGCGGAGTCCCCTTTGCCAGTCTCCCACAATGGATGCGTTTCATGAGTAATCGGAAGATCCGCTATGTTTTCCCCCTTGAAAAGCGCCTTTGCCGAGCCCTTGCTCTCTGAGCAGCCTCTGTGATAGGTGTGGGTGTTAGGGAGATGCACGAGCATGTGTCCGGAACGTGACCATTAGCAATTTGGAACAGAAAGGGGTGCCTCGATGTGTGTGAATTACTCCCTTAGTCTTATCACCGAAAATGAAAGAGCTTTAATTGAGAAGTGTGGGAAGCACTCATTTTACAGAACGCATAGGGCACCGGGAGAGCTACACTGTGGACGCCTAAACCCCAGGCTAGAGTGAATCAGGGAAGACTTCCTGGAAGAAGGGGATATTTAAGTTGAGACCCAGAGGATAAGCTGGCACTTAGCCAGGCAAAGGGGCACAGCTGGGAGGGGGCCGCAGAGCGAGGCGTGGTCGGGAAGAGGAGGAAGTCAGGGCCGTCAGATGAGAGAGGAGAGGCGTCCCTGGAGCCGAGGGCTGCAGAGGGACTAATGAAAGACCCTGGGCCGTGTCCCACAGCCAGGTGCTAGCTCCACTCAGCACCCCCGTCTCCTGTCCCCAGCCCACCATGTCACAATGTGTCATCCTAAATCCCAGGGGAAGGGAAAATGTAGACGGAAGACACGATAGTGCAAGAAACGGTGACCCAAGTCCCGAAGCACACATCACAATAGTGCACCCCTTTGCTGGGACTTGTCTCCCTCGACCGGAAGTGAACCAAGACGCCCCCAGGTCAGAGTGACACCCCGCAGACACTGACGCTCCTTCTGTGACTTGGCAAGGAGCAGTCACTTTTGAGTTTGGGGGAGGGTCTTGAAATGCCCTCCCCCCACTGGAGAACTAATGGTAAAAAAAAGTCTCTGTCACAGGGGGGAAAGTACAGGGTCTGGCACAAATAACACCTCGTTTTTACTACATAAAGATCTTTTACTACAAGATCATAAGCATGTAATGCAGTAACATAACAACATCACACTCACACACACACCATGTGACGTTTTAGGTGAAGTGTTCACATGGCTATCCGTCTCGTGCGAGACACTCACGTCACAACCAACCGCCCTCAGCGGCGCTGCCTCCGCTGGCCCCTGCAGGTGGAGAGGGCAATCCGGGGAGAGGGTGACCGGCAGCCCCCAGCACAACTCACTGGAGGTTTACGGCGGGCTGTCCTCGTCTCCGTGTTGGTTTTGCAGGGCGGGGTGGAGATCTGCGTTGTCCAGGCCTCGCGCCCACTGCTCCCAGGTGTTGGGTGGCCCCGGGGCTCCTGGGGGCAGGTGTGTCTCCCTCTGCGCTCCTCTCTGTCGTCGCCAGTGAGGTGGCCCCCGACCACCCTGTGTGGGCTCGAGTTTCATGTGGGGAGGATCATTCCCGTCACTGCAGTGTGGCCCACACATTGAGGTGATTCGGGAAGCAAAAGATGGATTTTACTAACCTAAACAAGGAAAGTTTAACTTGCTAAGAAATATCTTTTGTGTGTATGTGGAGTTCCTTAACTACCTAGAAAGGGAGGCAAGATGCTCACGAACATGACCTTCCATCCCGGTCACTACCCACTCGTGTGCTGTCCCAGGACCTCGATGCTCTGGAGTCAGGCTTCAGGATGCACATGTGCCGGCAGCTCCCACCTTCATGTCACGGGTCCAGGACTTGTCGTCACCTCTTCTGACAGCATCACTGCAAGACATAGTGTCACCTTTGGGACGTCATTACACGTCACAGCTATGTCACTGCCTTTCCTGATGAGGAAAGCTGTTGTGACAGTTTGGATGAGGCACCATCTTTCTGCCCGCCATCTCACCGCAGAAGGCAAGGGGAGTCGTTTCAGGCTGAGAGAACGGACAGTCTGCGTGTCAGAGGCGGGAGTGGAAGTGCGGGTCTGGAAGCTGCACTGCAGGACTGTGCCCAGAGGCCAGAGGCACGTGAGGATGGGCCCCAGAAGTGGCTCTGGCTGCTGTCCTGAAACCGCGTCTCGGAGGACGAGTGTCAACGAGACCTGGGGGAAGGCTGGGGGCCCCCCCGAGGCCTTCAGATTTGGACGTGAATGCATAGCAAATTTAGGAAGTGAATTGCCAGAGACTCTGACAACAGGTTCTGCTTTTTTGTCCTGAATCGTTTCAGAGAAAAAACAAACCGTTAGACGGTGCGGGGAGGAAGATGGGACTCCGCGCAGATTGAGGACGATGCCCAGCAAGCAGCCCGTCTGGGAGAAGGATGAGCTGCTGAGGGAGGTGGTGAATGCCTCTCCGTGGTGGGGCTCCGGGTCGGGGTGGGCAGCCGGGGGCTGCGTTCGGGGAAGGCCCACTCTCCAGAGAGGCGCGTGCGCAGTCCAGGGTCACCGGAGCCCGGACACCGTGTGTATATGTGAAGACAAGCCAGCCTCTGGGCTCGGCTGCGGTGGGAAAGGCAGGACAACATGCATTGCATTTCCTCAAGCCTTCATGGTTAAGGTCAATGGGAACAAAAAGATGGAAACAACCCCCCATTTGGCCAGCAAAGGGGTGGGGGCTTCAGCTGGAGGAAGCAAACAGCCAGAAGTGACCCACCGAGCCTGTGAGCCTGTGAGCCTGTGTCCATCTCCCTCCCGTCTGGGAGGGCTGTGATCTTACAGGTGGTGAGAGAGACACGTGAGCCCTGGACATCCACCCTCCTCACAGGCCCCTCACTCTCAGGAAGGAATAGGGAGTGGGGTGCGAGGCCACGGGAGGATTGGATCCTTCCCCGCTCCCCCGGCGGCAGTGACGGCAGGATCAGGGAGCCCGGGGCCAGGACTCACCGCAGACCAGCCAGCCCCTCACGGGGTCCTCCTGGGAGAGTCTCGTGGCAGAAGCTGCAGCACTGTGGTCACCACAGCCTCTCCTGGCACCCATGCCCTGAATTCACTTCGAGTTTGCCTCCGGTGATGGGGAATTTAAGCTGGAAATCGCTCTTCTTTGGAGAAAAATGCAAGGTTTTTCAAATAACTTTCAGAAAAGATAGGATCCAGACTTCTGTTTTTGATGATGTCTTCAAGCAGTAAAAAAAAAGTATGCTACCCAGTAATTCTGTTTTTATAAAAGATAAAGTAATTCATATTTATTAATAGAACATTAGAAAAACACAAGAAAGCACAAATAAGGGAGAGCAAGGCAAACGTACCCACCACCCACAGATGAACGCCCACATGCTGGCACTCACCCTCTTATTCCCGTGCAGTTGTATAATAATCTGATCTGTGCATGGACATCCATAATTGGATTTGTTCATTTAACTAGTGATACATCACAACCATTTTCCAAGTCCATAAACACCAATCTGCACGACAGTTTTTAACTGGAGTATTCCGACGTCTCAATGTACCACAATTAATTTTATCATCCTCTTGTTAAATGTGCAGATTTTTCAGCTCCTTTGTTATCATATCGTACCATGATACACGGTTCTGTGCTTTAATTTTTGAGCACATCCTCGGAGTTATTTCCAGAAGAGACGGTTCTAGGTCAAGAGGATGTAAACGTTTAAGTCTTCTGATCTTGTCTGGCCCCCTGCGGGTCGCCGTCCCCCGCGGCTGTGCCTACATCTTCGCCAACGCAGGATGTAGCTGTTGTTGCAGAACTTGCCGCTTTCTGGTTTGGTTGGTGGAAGTGCTGCGCCGTCATTTCCGCCAGCACTTCCTTGACTAAGGTGGGCGTTTTCTCTCGGTCATTGCCATTCCTGCTGTCTGCCATCTGCGTCCAGGACGGCCTTGCCCCTGCCGAGCTCCACCTGGGCTTGTACGCGCATTTTAACGACGGGAAGAGACATCGGAAACGGCATTGCTAGGGAAAATATAACAGAAAGGCATTCGGTTAGGAGTTATTTTCTAGAGTGAACAACCACCATGTAAAAATACATCTGAAAAAATTAAAAAATGAGAAAAATAAAGAAAAGAAATAAATCTGTGCTTGCTATAATAGGATTTGCTTTGAACCTGCCACCGGCTTTTTGGCTGTCTTTGACGCCCAATCAATTCTCCCGAAATCCAGGAAGATGATATAAATCTCCCCGAACTCTAATGTGTCCGGAACAAATCCTTAAGTGAAAACTAAATGCCTTTGTTCCGAGGGGACACCTGCAGGGACATGTGAGGATGGCCATCCCTGGTCTGAAACCCAGGTGCGCTGTCGCTCCGTTCTCTCGCTTGCTGGGCCCCTGCAACGTGTGGGGCTGCAGGGAGCTGAACCGAGTGTCTTGCTGGAACTTGCCCCAGGCCCCCCGTGCAGCACGTCCTGGGCGCCTCTGAGGGGAAAGAGGAGACAGGATTTCCCTGAAGGTGCGCGCCCAGACGCTCCATCTCAGGTGGGGGGCGATGGCAGGCCTCATGTGCTGAAGTCGCTGCCCTGTCGGGTCAAGGGTGGGCAACCCACCAGCAGTCATTCAACAGCACAATCAGGGAGCAGGATTATGGGATCACGGTGGGAGAGGAGCACAATGAAAGGAGAACCAAAGTCACTAGTGAAATGGTTGTGCTGAGTCGCAAAACACAGAGTCAGGCTCCAGGCCACTCAGCGTAGAATACAGACCGCATTCCCGTCTCACGCCGGCAGCGCCCCTGCCTCACGCTGCCAGCACGTTCCTTAATGTCCCACCTTTCTGCTGCCGTCACCAGTGAGCAGCATCAGTCAGAACAGCCCGCGCTGGACGGATTGGATTCTCCCGGCTCCGGAATCGCCAAGGGTGCAATGGGTGTCGCTTCAGGAGTAAGGGGCGTGTGAAATGATGTGCATGTCTGTCTTTGTCTCGTTTCTCAAGGTTTCACGAATGAAGACAATGAGACTCTGGCATGGGAGGGCGTCATGAAAGAAAACTACCTGGTCAAGGTCAACACGAAGGCCAGCGACGCCTCAGAGGAGTATGTCAGCCCCTCATTTCCGCTCTGCGAGGTGCCCCTGTGTGCCGGCCGGCAAGGCTGGCGAGCTCTGTGGTGCGGGGGGCGGGGCAGTTGGGGTGGGGAGCAGGAGCATAGGCAGTGAATGTGGGCCCGCCCTTCGGGCAGGGCGCAGCTGCCCGCCTGCCGTCCTTCAAGGCCCTGGGGGAGACAGCGGCGTCTGGAGCCTGCAAGGCAGGGCCTTGGGGCCAGGTGACCAAAGTGCAGGTCCCTCTGCCATGGTCGCAGAGGCAGACGCCAGAAAGTCCCCCAGGGGACAGGCAGTGGGCCTCCTCTGGCTGGGGCCACCCGCGTGTCTGTGACGAGGGGGAGGGCTGTGAGAAGATGAAGAGACCGTTCGGTCGACGTGTCAGACTGTCCCTGAGACTGTCCAGAGCGTCCTTTACAGGTCCGTGGAGCTGTTCATAAGCATCACGTAGGACTAGATGGGCCCTCCCAGTCCATAGATGGGCCCCACGTGACGTTTACGTGGGGTCTCTGGGAGCGTGCCCTTCTTACCGTGCGGGCGCCACAGTTACTGGGCAGGGTCCCAGATGCGAGAGCTCCAGACGCCTCACAATTCACTCAAACAGGAACGAGTGGACAGGGGCACCGCGGACCCGCAGGTGAGCTTCGGCACAGCCACCAGGGAGTGGGGGACTCGTGCTCTCTCTCTTCGCGACAGCACAGACACCCCAAGCTTCCTCCACTTCTAGACTCTGACACCCCAGTTTCAGGAGGGAGGGACGGCCTTG
>PVIA01009554.1:0-36508 GCA_004024845.1 Tonatia bakeri
AAAAAAAAAAAACATGTATAGTAAAATGACAGCAAACTCACAATCATTAACAAACACACCTAAAACAAAAACAGAAACAAACTAAGCCAACAACTAGAACAGGAACAGAACCACAGAAATGGAGATCACATGGAGGGTTAGCAACAGGGGAGTGGGAGGAGGAGAGAGGGGGAAAAGGTACAGAGAATAAGTAGCATAGATGGTAGGTAGAAAATAGAGGAGGGCAAGGATAGTATGGGAAATGTAGACACTAAAGAACTTATGACACATGGACATGAACTAAAGGGGGGGAATGTGGGTGGGAGAGCGTGTGCAGGGTGGAGGGGAAAGAAGGGGGGGAAATGGGACAACTGTAATAGCATAATCAATAAAATATATTTAAAAATTAAAACAATATTTCAAATTGGCTGAAATTTCCCAGTTACTCTGCTAAATCTTACTAAACACTCGCCTAGGGCACAACAGCTTATCAGGCACTGCAAAATATCCTAGTCTTGAAGTCAAGGAACTGAATTTCCCTGTTATTTTGTATTAATTACTCAGGAAAAATGCTTCAGTTCAAAGCATTTTTCATCCATGCAAAACTGACCACAATGATCTCTCTTAGTACATGAACTGTAGTGAATATCTAATATGGAAAAATAGCATTAGAACTTTAAGCACAGAAGTAAAGAAATATGTTATTCTATTACATTAAAAATAGCTACCTGTGTAACCTTGTAAACTTGACCTTATGCTTTGTAAAATGGCAACATTAAATTGGATGATCTCTAAGTTTCCATTCTGTGTTAAGAATCAATTATATAGCAATTCCTACAATGAATGATGAATATTGAGTGTGCACATTGAGATTTACAAGGTCACACAGGTAGTGAATGGAAGAGACAGTATTTAAAATTATAACTCCAGAACCCCTGCTCTTAACCACAGTGACGTGATGATTGAGGAAATGTTCATCGATATTTTTATTTTATAACAATATTTTACTAGATAATGTTTATAACTTTAAAAGCACTCACACGTGTTTCTAATAGTCTGCAACACCATAGAAACTTTCAGCTTCTTGATCCCTCACAGTTCAACCTGGCTGCCACCACACTACTGGTTTTAAGTGATTCCCTATTCATTCTGGATTTTCCATCAATCTCATTGAAACCACTTAGACCAGCATTTGCAATTTATTCACTTCTTTATTTCTTCCTTGCACTTGCCCTTATAAATTTCACCATTGTATCAATCATAACTCTGAGTATTTGTTTTCTTTACTATTGCTCCTGGGCTGCCAACCTTTACTAAGAAAAAAATTACATACTCACTAATCGGCACCATTAAACTCATGATTTCCTATCTTTTCTGGCTCTTCAAAAGCACTTAACAATAATTTCATTTGACCCTAAACAATTGCATTCTATGATTTCCTTGTGTTGATGGTGCCACACCTTTCCACCTTCCTCAGGCCTTTGCTACATCAGAAAGAATATTCAGTTTACTAAATATTTCACATTTATGTGGTCTACCACCAAAAGTTTCTTTAAGAACACTCACTCTCACCTGTTTCCATCCATTTTGGAAGATGTGTCCATCCTCCTCACCAAAGGCAAACTTTTAAAAAAATTTATTGAATTTATTGGGGTAGCATTGGTTAATAAAATTATATAGGTTCCAGGTATATAATTCTATAACACATCTCTATCTGTATTCCCATTCATTCTTGCCTCCTGGCCCCATGGGATGTCACTTTTCTCTGTAGCATATTAAACACCGTGCTTCTCCATGTAGTCCTGTACTACCAAATGCCCCTGTACAATATCTTCCAGAACCAAAACATCAAAATACATTTGACTAGGTTCATTACCTTTATTCCCAATCTATTCTTCCTTCCATTTTCACTTTATTGTTTAGAGGTTTTGTTTCAACTTAGTCTCCCCAAACAGAAACCTTAACCTAATCCTGTCTCCAGCATTCTCCTCACCACAGGGCAAACTCTAAGCAGGTTGGGAAATTTTCTGTTTTACATACAACTGTATCCTCATAAACTGAAACAGTGCCTGCCATTTAGTTGGTGCTTAATAAATATTTGTTGAATGGATCTAAACTTTCCTCCAAAGAAGCTCTCCATGTCAAATAATCAGTAATGTCAACTCTAGTTTCATAATTCCTCAATTTATCCCCTTCTTTTTAACTATTTGCTACCTTTTGTGACCAGGTTTTTTTTTTTATGAACATTTTTTTATATATTTTTAATGATTGTTTAAGTACATTTTTCTCCCCTTTACTCCCAATCAAGCCCACCCACCCCCCTCCCATCATCCCTCCCATTACCACCGACCAGGTTTTAATCACGTCATGTGGATTATCCGCTGGCCTAAAAACAAGGCAACTGCCTGGGTTTTTTTTCACTTCTGCCCTCTCTCTAGAGTCATTTATTTTTCCAATTACAAATATGACTATATCCCTTAAGTATAGGGACTTCTCATTGCCAAGAAATAAACTCAATAGTTTTGTACATCTTTTGCCTTCTGTCCAAAATGAGTTTTTCCTTCTTCTAGAAAGATCAAAGTCTCATTCAAAGTTTCTAGATAATTGATTGAATCTAGAGTTTACTTTAGTATATATTTTTACCCTCTGAATTAATTTACTTTTTGGAAATCCCTTGTCTGAGGTATCACTTGCAAAAGTATGTATAATACTCTTACATAGTCATAATTAATGTGCACATGTTATTTTGTCTCAAACTTTTTAACCTTTACCTTAACATTTTATAATACATTCACGTGAGCATTATCAATGAAGCCCATATATGGCTCAGTATTCTAACAGATTAATCTTCTAAAACACTTCACAGAGAGATATTCATCAGAGTCAAATAATATCATTGTATAATGCAATATATATGTATGTATGTATAATGTATATATGTGTGTATGTATATATACATGTGTGTATATATGTGTGTATATGCACACATGAAAATGGATCCAACTGTCTCCATCTTCACCCCACCACACCCATCTCTGCTCCCCATCCTTGAACCTACCCCCTTTGGCATTGTCCATGTATCCTTTATACAGGTTCCTTGATAGCCCTTCACCTATTTTCCCCCATTATCCCTCTCCCCCATTCCCTCTCCTTCCTGTCAGTTTGTTCTTAATTTCAATGTCTCTGGTTATATTTTTCTTGCTTCTTTGTTTTATTGATTAGATTCCACTCATAGGTGAGATCATATGGTATTTCTCTTTCACTGCCTGGCTTATTTCACTTACCATAATGCTCTCCAGACCCATCCATACTGTCATGAAGGATAGGAGCTCCTTCTTTCTTTCTGCTGTATAGAATTCCATTGTGTAAATATACCAGTTTTTTGATCCATTCATTTACTGATGGGCACCTAGGCTGCTTCCAGCACTTGCCTACTGTAAATTGTGCTGCTACGAACATTGGGGTGCATAGGTTCTTTTGGATTAGTGTTTAAGGATCCTTAGGGTATTCCCAACAATGATATTGCTGGGTGTAAAGGCAGTTCCATTTTTAGTTTTCTGAGGAAATTCCATACTGTTTTCCAAGTGACTGCACCAATCTGCATTCCCACCAATAGTGCACTAGGGTTTCCTTTCCTCCACAGCCTCTCCAGCACTTGTTGTTTGCTGATTTATTTACGATGGCCATTCTGACCGGTGTGAAGTGGTGTCTCATTGTGGTTTTAATTTTCATCTCTCTGATGGCTACTGATGATGAGCATCCTTTCATATGTCTCTGGGCCCTCTGTATGGCCTTCCTTGTGATGTGTCTGTTCAGGCCATTTGCCCACTTTTTAATTGGGTTGTTTGTCTTCCTGAAATGGAGTTGTGTGAGTTCTTTATATATTCTGGAGATCAAACCCTTGTCTGTATTATCATTTGCAACTATATTTTCCTATATGGTTGGTTCCCTTTTCATTTTACTGCTGTTTTCTTTAGCTGTGCAGAAGCTTTTTATTTTGATGAAGTCACGTTTGTTTATTCTTTCCTGTATGTTTCTTGCTCTAGGGGACATATTGGTAAAAATATTGCTGCATGTAATATCTGAGATTTTCCTGCCTATGTTCTCTTCTAGGACTTGTGTGGTATCACAACTTATATTTAAGTCTTTTATCCACCTTAAACTTACTTTTGTGTATGGTGTAAGTTGGTGGTTGAGCTTCATTTTTTTTTTTTTTTGCATATAACTGTCCAGTTCTCACAACACCATTTTTTGAAGAGGCTATTTTTACTCCATTTTACATTTCTGCCATCATTGTAAAATATTAATTGACCATATAGGCTTGAGTTTATTTCTGGGCTCTCTATTTTTTTCCATTGGTCTATATATCTGTTCTTATGCCAGTACCATACTTTTTTGATTACGGCGACCTTGTAATATAGTTTGATATCATGTAGTGATTCCTCCTCCTTCATTCTTTTTTCTCAAAATTGATGAGGCTATTCAAGGTCTTTTATGGTTCCATATAAATTTTGAAATGTTTGTTCTATATCTGTGAAATACGTCATTGGTATTTTAATAGGGGTGCATTGAATCTATAAATTGCTTTGGGTAATATGGACATTTTGATGATATTAATCCTTCTAATACATGTGCACAGTATTGCTGCTGTTTTCTGAGTACACATCTTTTACCTCCTTGGTAAGGTTTATTCCTAGGTACTTTATTTTTCTTGTTGCTATAGCAAATGGGATTTTTATCCTGATTTCTCATTCTGATATTTCACTGTTGGTATATAAAAATGCCTTGTGCTCTTTATTTCATTTTCTATTGAGGTATGATTGACATACAAAAAAAAGCTGAACATGTTCAGCATATACATCTTGATGGGTTTGAAGATAAGTATACACCCATGAAGCCATCACTTTATAGAACACCATAAACTGAATCATTACCTCTAAAAGTTTCCTCCTTTTCTCTATTTTTTGATAAACATAAGTGAATCATGTACTCTTTGACCAGCAGGTCATGTAGATTTGAGTCAGTGTCTAGTGTTCTTTCATTTCAGCCTGAAGAACTCTGTGTAGTATTTCTTGTAGAGAGGAATTCTCTCCGTTTTTGTTTATCTGGGAATGTAGTTTCTCCTTCATTTCTGAAGAATAGTTTTAGTCTTTTTTCTTTCAGCCCTTTGAATATATAATCCCACTACCTTCTAGCTTTCATGTTTTCCAAGATTTTTGGCAAGGTTTGACAATAACTCTTTTAGAGATATAGCTGGTACAAAATCATTGCCTTGCTGTGGGAAGTAGGCCTGACTGCCAGGAGATGCAGTCCAAGGGGTGATGTAGTAATCTGCAAATGCAACTCACATAAACAGATATAATAGAAGGATATACCTTCCAGTATTCAGCTTTACCTAAACATGTCAGAGAACCTTCCCAACGAATGAAATATTTTGAAATGAATAGGCATTCAACAAGGAGACAAGTTGTGCATAAAAGAAAACCAAGACAGGGACTACATATGTAAATCAGAGTGCAGAAAGAGCGTGTTCTAGTTAGGTGGTCCTACCATACAGGAAGACTTCTTCAGTGGGAAAACGTGGAGAGAGGTTGGCAGTGACCAAATTACAGGGGACCCTTCAGATAACCCCGTGTAAAGTAGATACAATACTGATATATATGGTGAAAAACAAGGTGATTTGCTTTCCAGGTGTGAGTTAAAGTAAGGGAATTAGGAACACCTTTGCAGGTCCAGTTATCAGCACTGTGAGCTCAATCTTAGATTAGCCTAAGGAGAGCCTGAGGGAAGAAGTGAAGGATGTTTAAGCAACTCAGCATTTAAGCTGGTAAGCATGTATTTGTCCAAGAAATGCTACAGTATTAGGCCTCCTTTTAGGGAAGCAGGAGCTCAGTGAACCTACACAATGGGGAAGACTTAAGTAGAGGAAACACTTCCTATATTTTGTTCTCATTGTTGACACTCTGCAAGTTACCTGACTAGGTAAAATAGAACTCTGCTAAAATTTTAAGTGAAGGTTAGAGAACTATAGATTTGAGGAATAAAGGAATGAATCCTTGTAGTGAAGGAAAGAACAAGTTTTGAGGTCAGCTTACACTGATTTTATACCATGGCCTAGCTGCTTTGTCACTTTATTAACTTCCTCATAGTTCTGAGGTTTAAATTATTTTTAAAATAACACTTGTATATACCACTTATTGTTGTGTCTGACATTGGAGACACTTGGTAAATTATTACTATTATTATTCTTCAATCATATGTCTCATTGGAATAAGAAATGAAGTACAGGTTTTATTCACACAAATTATTTTTTTCTAGCAGTTATTTCTTGAACCTACAAGGGACTTTGTGCTGGATGATTAACAGAAACTCCTGTAGGAATTAATGTTGGTGAGTCACCACACAATTAAATTCAGAATCATGGTGGGAAAGGAAGTCAAAGGAATATACAATATAATTATTCAGTATACAAATGCAATAGTAAGTCAAATTTTGAAAATAAAATGTAAAAGTTAATAACCCACAGGAAACCAGTGAACTATTTAAAACCATTGTATTAAAAATTTGAGATCAGTATTTTTAAAAGTTAAACAACCAGCCATTCAAGATAGCTTTCTGGATCCTTAACCTCCTTCTATTGTTATGTGTGATACCATAGTTCAAGATCTTATTACTTTTCTCCCACGAACTATGTCGATAACTAAATATGTTTTTCTCCCTGTGTGCAAATCACCATAGTGCTGCATCCTTTTTTCTTTCCATCTATCCATTTAAATATTTATCCATTCATTAGGTGTTGTGTTCAATATTGGGGATACATTTAAAAAGAGATCTATTAAAAACAAATTAATACAGTTTCTCTATTAATATAGAGAAACAGTTCTCTATTCTTAATAAATACTCAGTCCTGGGAGGAGAGCACATAAGTCATAATTATAATGCAATAAGATAAACAACTACTCCTAGGGATTGCTTGAGTAAATTATAGTATACCAATACATTGAGTTGCTAGGCAGCTATGCATGTAAGTAAATGAAAAAGTGAGGTGACAAAATAGTATATAACGTTGATATCATATGATGTTTATATCAATACATCTAATGTCTATATGCATATGAAGCATACAAATAGAGTTTAGATAACTATTTCTATATGTATAAATGTGCATGAAAACATCAAGACTTATGTTCATCCTAGTACTAACAGTTTTTTGCTGAACTGTCAGAATTGGAGGACTTTCACCTACCAATTTACTCTTTTGTATATTGTTTGATTATTTTATAATAAGCATGTATTATATGTGTAGTTAGATTTATAATTTAAAACTGTGCAGAAGGACAGTATCAAGTTGTACTTGACTTGTGGTTTAAGCGAATCACAGCCCCACCTCTTTCAAGATATGTGACCTACCTCTGTCGCACTTTTTCATATGAAAAATGGAGGAAATTTTAGTGACTTCATCATAGAGCTGTTGTCAATCTGAGATAAAATAATTCAGCTAAAGTCATGTCCAATGTTTTATGGCAAAGAGTAAGTGTTTGGTGATAGAAAATGAGGAGGCAGAAAAAAAGGAAGAGGGGAAGAAAAATTAATTCATTTAAAGTCCCTCCTACCACAGACCTGTGTCACCTTTTAGGTGGTTCTCATGATGGTTCCATGTGAACCAAAGAAACAAATTTGGCCCAAGGAAAGAATGGATTAACAGAAAATGGATAGCAGGAGTTACAAGCCATAATGTCAAAGATCTGTCTCAACTTAAAAGGCCCCATGAGTCAACCCCAGATTCACGTATGAATGGAAGTAGGTGTGCATGGAATACATCCCTAGTGAGATGTCCTGTTCTGGATTTGGTACCAGTTGATGTTCCTCGTGTGGGCTCCTAAAGCTCATGAGGGTATCCATGTGTTCTATTTTAGCAACTAAAAGCACTATATCTGGAGTATGAGGACAAAGGTGAAATAGTAAGAACAGGTTGGAGTTGTGGTGAAAGGGTACTGTGAAAGTCTGTGTGTAGAGACTCATTTTAGTTTGATTTTGCTATGAAGAGTCAGGGGAAATAGTAATTCCAATGAAGGCAAAATAATACTAATATATTCTCAATTATATTGATATGGTTTTCTGATCTTTGCTGAAGCAGTTGAACAATGCTCTTGAAATTTGAAATGCAAGATGGAGTAAAAGCAGGTTTATAGTTGTTCAAATAGAAAATAATACAACAATTAAATAATAATACAAGAATGAATTGTGTTTCACATACCCACAACTTTAAACCTACTTTTGCCCCACCCTGTATGATCTTGAGGTAAGATGTGTACCAAACATGGTAAGAAGACTGAAGAACTTTTGGACCTGAATCTGGACATGAGCATCCCAAGGTAAACTATATGGAGAGAGAAAGCTGATTATACTTTGTTGTTGTGTAAGACACTCCAAGGGGGGTGTTACATTTCTGTTGGAAGAAGGAGAACAATAATAGCTGAGGCTGAATATTCCCAAAAGTGATGAGATGGGGATTTAAGTAGGAGTTACAATTTTGTTAATGCAAAATATATTAAGGAATTTCCTATATTTTATACTCCAGACTGTGTGGTTTAAGACTCTTATACACTTCATATGGGGATCTTATTCAGGCTTACTAAGAGTTCTTTTACAGTAGTCCTTCCTTATCTGTAGTTTCACTTTCTCTGGTTTCAGTTACCTGAGGTCAACTGTGATCCAAAAATATTAAATGGGAGATTTCAGAAATAAACAACTAATAAGTTTTAAAATGTGTGCCATTCTGTGTAGCATAATGAAATCTTACACCATCATACTCCATCTGGCTCAGGTCCTGAATCATGTTTTTGTCCAGTATATGCATGAAGTGTAATCTTACCCACATATTAATTACTTACTAGGCATTAAGTGAAAAGGTATGTAAGTATCTATGTATAGGAGAAGACATAATATACATGTAGAGTTCTGTACTTTCCACTGCTTTAGGTATCCACTGGGGGTGTTGGAATATATCTCCTGCAGATAAGTGGGGACTACTATACTGCACTATTATTCAACATGGACCATTTCAACCATAGTATCAGGACTTACACATCTTGAGACAACAATCATGATCACGTATTTAAAATGGTACATAGAAAGAACTGCAGTCATCCCTCAGTATCTATCTGCAGGAAATTGGTTCCAGGATCCTCACACGTACCAAAATCCATGTGTGCTCAAGTCCCTAATATAAAATGGCTTAGAACAAGGCATACAGTTGCCCATCCAAATCAACAGATTCCCAACCACAAATTGAAAGTACTGTTTTTGATCCACAGTTGACTGAATTTGTTGATGCAAAACCCACAGATACAGTGGGCCAACTGTATAAACTCTCAAAAATCCTTTCAAATGTGTAGGTGAGAGTGAACTGTGAGGAGAATAAGCTTGAAGCAATACTAAATATTGTATTAGAACCTCTGATAACATGTAATGTACAATAGTTGTTAGAAGGAATAAAGAAATGAAGGAAGTGAAGCTTTATTGAATCTTCTGAAGAGATTCACTTCTCTATGGTTCCCAGATACCTAAAACATGGATGAGGTACCTATGTGGTAAAACTTAAGATGCCTAGGTCAAACTAATAAAAAAATATGGGAAGATCTCTTTCTAGAGCTGAAGAGTCATAGAATGGACAATATTACCACAGTAGGACTAGGACATTAAAACAACCTTAATAAACCAAGACATGGGCTAAAATAATAAAAGAAGATATAGGAAAACCTATTTTTCCAGTGTAAGAAATGATGACCCTTCAAAACTTAAAGGTGTTTTCTCCTGATAATAAACTTGTTTCTCCAGAAGACACATTTGAATTTTGTTTGAAACAGTGTAATTGGTAGATAATAGGCATTAGTCATCTCAAAGCAAGCAATGCTACAGGAACTATGAAATATTGAATATAAGTGTTAGAACAGTCTAACAGACATTCAACTCAGAACATAAACTTAGATGTAGTTAAGATTTTCTAGGAAACAAAAGTACAATTACACAAAATTGGAAGATTTTTTTGCTCAGAAGACACTAGCATTTGGGAACTTAAGAGTCAGAAATCCTGGATCTGGCCCCTTTAGAATATATCTAGGCAAGCCCAGAATTGAACTTGACCTGCAAACTTTTCCCAAATCGCAATGCTATTACAGGAAGGGGAAAAGGTTAAGATAATTGTTCTTCTCCTTGGATCCAGAGTAGTCAAACATGGCGAGTAGGTTTCAGTGATTTGGTATCTCACTGAGTCACTTTTTGCCTCAAGAAGAAGTAGGATAGGCTACAAGGATGTACTACCTGTGCACAGGGCACTGCTCCTAGAAGGGCAACATACTTGATTTAATTCTCTGCTCTCACTGTCTTAAAATTCTTAATAACAGCCTAACAAGGGGCTTTGCATTTGCATTTTGCATTAGGCTCTGCAAATTGTGCAATTCACTTTGAGGAGAGATTTATGTTTCAGGGGCAAAAGAGGTTTCTTGCAAGATACTTCTCTTCCTGGTACATAGCACAAAAATATCAGAGCTTCATGAATAAGGGGAGCATATTGGCTGGGACCCCAAACATCTCACTGCTGTTAAGTGTGGGTGGGCAATGATGCTTGGGGACAGTGGAAGGCTCTGGAAATTTTTATGAAAGCCTGACCAGGATGGAGAAATTAGATTTCAGACATTATTGAATTTCCCACATCCCAGAATGATGAGGCCAGAATCATAAATAATTGATTTAAGGAAGTAAAGAATTTCATTCTCTTTTGCATAGCTGATTTTGTAGACTAAGATCTAAATGCATTATAAGACAGCGAAGAGTCTTTTGCAGTAGGAGTCCTGAACTCAACACTACATCCTAACCATACAAACTTGAACAAGCCACTTAAAATTTTCATGCATTTGTTTAAAAGCGGGATTTCATCTGCATATCAGAACTCACTCCATTATAGAGTATAATGAAATATATTGTAAATGTGCTTACAAATTATAAATAATGATATAAAATAAGAGAGTTGTTATCATTAGAATCAAATTCATGAAAAGTAAATAGGTAAAAGGGCAGTGCTGTTATAAAGTTGAAAAGATTTTAAATTAAAACACCTTATTTTGGAAAGACATAGACTAAAACGATGTGCACTGAAACCTATAACATCATAAAATAATGACAAAAAAATAATGTGATTTGCAGCATGCCAGAGGTAAGGTTCATACAAATGGAGAGAACCCCTAATTCAAAGAGTAGATTCATAGGGTTCCCCAAACCTAGTGGATGTAAAAGCTGAAAGATGAAAAAGATTCAAACTGATATAAGGTTAGTGGTGATAAAATACTAAGACACTAAAGAGACCCCCAAATATTCTGGTGTCTATTCATAAACCATGAAGATAACACCAAAAATGAACATCATTGGATTCTGCTAATTTTGCCTAGCACCAGACAGAGAGACTTACTGAAAGGGCTATAGGCATGTTTAATAATTCGTAAACTCTTAATTTTTGCTCTACAGAATAAAGGTATGCTCAGCAAACTATATTTCAGCCCAGCTATCTACACTTATCTTCCCATGTTTAATTTTAAGCAGAAACTACTTTTTCATCCTAAAGGACTCAGGTACATTATTATCAAAACAAGAAGCTCAGAATTCTAATCCAATATTAAATTATATTTACAAATTAATGTTAATATTCAGCTATATCTTATCTTCTGCACAACCCAGACAAGCATGGAAATATGTTTTCATTCCTCTTTAAAGAATAAAACAAAGCTCAGAAAAGGTTAATTTATTTTGTCAAGGAACTTGTGCCTTCTAACTCAGAGCCAAGTACTCCAATGTGCTGATTAAGACCTATCAAATGGGTTTTGTCCACCAGTCAGGTAGAAATTACACTGTGATTTTTAGTGGCCTCATTTTAGTCTATTCAGCACCTCTTTTACTCCTCATCCTTCTTCTAGGAAGAGGCCCTGCCTTCCTTGGTGGTTGCTGTGGTATTTTACCCAGATCCTTGTCCCTCTCCCCTCTAGGACTAGAGAACCCATTCCCCCAGCGTGTGGGAGTGTTGGCAGCTGACCACTTACAGCTGAGTTCCCCTGCAGAAATACCCTAGCTGAAGAGCACCACAAGCCTAAGGTCACCCCTGTTTCCGGGAGCAACCCTCAACTAATGATTATTGGATGCAGGGGCCAAAGCCCGGGGTCCCTCCTACAATTAGAGCAACTATACAGAGACATCCCTCTTCCATTTCTCTTGAATTGGCTGAGGTTTTTGTTGTGATCTCAGCCCAAAAAATGCCTCCTGTTGTCCAGTTCTATCTAAATTCTCACAGATACTGATTTTAAAAGCAATTTTTAATGAATTTCCTGCATGCAAACCTCTGTCTCCAAGCCTGATTTCTAGGAAGCCTAACATGAAACAATGCCCTTACAGAGATGAGCAGAAGACCCAGGCAGATTCCAGTCACGGTGCCCCTCTCAGCTGTACATTGTGATTGCTTCAAGGACCAGCATATGCCTCAGGCTAGGCCACCCTGAGTTTCTCTGAGTGGTTTTTCAAATTTTGGCAGGGCAAAAGACTTCTTTATCTCTTGGACATAACTTATAAGAGTATAAGACTCGATCTGCTACGTATCATATCCACTGCCCTGTGGTCTGAGCGAACAGCAGTATGGTGACTGTGGGGAGGGGGTCAGGTGGAGATGTAAGAGGTATGAGAGGATAAATGGTAATGGAAAAAATACAATTAACATGAATTACTTTAAAAAAGAAGAAAAAGAAAGAAAGCAGGGACAGAAAGAATTCTGTACCCTGCCCTTTTTATCAGTGGATAATTGAGCTCATGCATTAGCCTTTTTCTTAAATTAAATCAAGTTGAATTTCTACATATAAAACCAAAAGACCCTGATCAATGAATACTGTATCTTCAAGGTCTATAAAAATAAAATAATAAAAAACTACTCATTTATTGAAGTGATTGGAAAAATTTAGGTTTCTTCAGGTACTCACCATTTAGAGGAAAGGACATAAGTTATTGTTCTCCAGAAACCATTATATAAAAGATTCCAGAATTATCTTAATGGATTTCAGACTTCAGAAAGCTGAAAACACATTGTTGTAATATGAAGGCATGAATATAAGCTCAAGGCAGACGAGTTAATTAGGCCCTTTCTCTTCTGCTTGAGGATTTATCTTTGTGTTCATTTCAGTAGTAGCTGTTGCACAAATGATTATTTCTTTGAGAATGTATGTAGACCTTTATCAATCCATTTTAAAAAGCAAATTTCTTTTCCATGACTGGCTTTCAACCTATGAACTAATAGGAACATGTGACTTTAATATATTAGTAGTTTCTGTGTGCTTGATACAAAAGAGATTTTGTTGTCTTAGGCATTTGATAACCTTTAATTCCTCTCTGTAAATCTCACAGACATTTTCCCTGGCTGAAATCTAAATCATTTTGTGTTATCAATAAAGTCATATTGGATCAGGGGATAGGAAGACACTGAAGAACTTGCAGATATGTCTCCTTTAGACTGTATTTTTTTTTTGTCCCTGTGCTTTCAATTTCAAAACTTTCCAGTTCATCAGCATTCTTTCTCTACTGACGATTACCACCTCATTTTACATTAGCTTAGCAAACGCACAGTGGGGCAAGAGTAGGTTTACAGTTGTTCATATGGAAAAAATATAATAATTAATAATAGTGAAAGAAGAAACTCTGCGTTTTGTCTACTCACAACTGTAAACCTACTTTAGCCCCACCCTGTAATCACAGAGAACCCTTTATATGTCAGGGACCATGATAAATCCTATATTACATGTAGTATCTCCCAGATTTTTCCCCCTCTAATGTAGGTCTTTTAGTGACAAACTGTCTATAGCTTTTTTAAATGCCTGATGATATATTTATTACATTATATATATTTATTCCGTTTCCTTCAATGCTTTAAAAATGTCATTCCATGTCTTCTTGCATTCATAGATATGATGATGATATCAATCTGAGACTTGTTTCTTTGAAGTTTATCTACACTCTCATTCTGGAATTTCTTATCTTTTTTTCTTTGGCCTTTTAAGATGCTCTTTTTTCAATCTAAGGTATTTATTTCACCTTTAATTTGACAACTTTATTATTTCATCAAATCTCTCTTTTCCTCCTTCTCCCTTCCTCCTCTTCTTTCTTCTCTTTCTCTTTCCACCCCCCTTCTCAAAAAACATTCCTCTGCTTTACTTAGTATGTGTTGCTTTTATTCTGTATTTTTAAACTTTTACATATCTCCCTATTATTTCTTTCTACTTTCAGGATGGGTAACTCCATGTGGTGTTCTACCTCACAAACACACCGGTTCCTTATTTCAATGATCATAAATTTTATGCCCTAGTAATTTTACTATATTCATGATTTGGTTCTTGTTTCATATTATTAATTCTTTACTAATTTACCTGTGACCTCTTTTTGCAAGATTTTAAGGTTTTTTCTTTCTCTTGGAATTCTGAACATTCCTAATGATTTGACATGGTGTAAGTCCTTTTTATTCATGTTCTAGGCTGTTGGTGAACCATTTTAAATTGGGGAATTGTCATTCAGTTTAAGGAATTTAATTAATTGATAATTTACTTCCATTTGTTTGTTCTAGTCTTTTTTCTCTAGTACTACAATTAGTCAGATATTGGAACAAGTCCATTGTTCTCCTATTTTCTTAGTTTTAGTCTCTTATTTTCTATCTGTTTTATTGTTCTACTACTTGTGAGATTTTTCTCAACTTTATCTTTTAGCCTGTCTGTTGAATTTTCAATTCTGAGTATATTATTTTTATTATCAAGGACTCTTTGATGTTCTCTATTAAAATGCTATTTTAATACAGCATTTCTTCCTTTTTCACAATTTCATTTTTCATGGTTTCAGTTACCTGAGGTCAACCATGTTCCAAAAATATTAAATGGAAAATTCCAGAAACAAACAATTCATAAGCTTTAAATTGTGTGCTATTCTGAGAAGTGTGATGAAATCTTGCGCCATCCCACTTTGTCCTGCCAGGGATGTGAATTATCCACACTGTATATAATATCCACCCATCAGTCACTTAATAGCCCTCTTGGTTATTAGATCGAGTGTGTCACAGTATCAGTGCTTGTGTTAGAGTCACGCTTAATTTTACGTAGTAATGGCCCCAAAGCTCAAAGGTAGTGATGCTGGCAATTCAGATAGGCCAAAGAGAAGCCACTGAGTTCTAACCTTAAGTGAAAAGGTGTGTATATATAGGGGGAAAATGGTATAATTGGGTTTGGTACTATGCAGTTTTAGGTATCCACTGGGGGAACTTCGAACATATCCCAGGTGTATAAGGGATACATAGAAATACTGTAGAATTCTGTTTTTATTTCCTGGATGAAATATTTTCTTGTGTCCTGCAGGTACTAATGTTTTCAGTTTTCTTTTACTGTATATCTTGTCTGTCTCTTCCAATTTCTTTTGTTTTTTCAAGTTTGAGGCTCATCAAAAACCTAATAATTTAAGGTAGTCTTTTTATTTTATTTTTATTTTAAGTATTTTTTATTGATTCTGCTATTACAGTTTTCCCAATTTTTTCTCCCTTTATCCCAATCCGCCATGCTCCCCCAACCCTCTAGCATCCCCCCTCCTTAGTTCACGTCCATGGGTTGTACATATAAGTTCTTTGAGTCCTGTGTTTCCTCTACCAATTTTATCTCTCCCCGTCTATTTTGTGCCTACTAATTATGCTTCTTCTTCCCTGTTCCTTTCCCCCCTAGTCCTCCCTTCCCCCTCCCCACTGAACTCGCTCTGTGTGGTATCCATTTCTCTGATTCTATTCCTGTTCTGGTGGTTTGCTTAGTTTTTGTTTTCAGTGTTTTTCTTTTCTTTTAGGTTCATTTGTTGATAGTTGTGAGTTTGTTGTCATTTTATTGTTCACATTTTTATCTTGTTTCTGTTAGATAAGTCCCTTTAATGTTTCATATAATAATGGCTTGGTGATGATGAACTCCTTCAAGTTGACCTTATCTGGGAAGCACTTTATCTGCCCTTCCATTCTAAATGAAAGCTTTGCTGGGTAGAGCAATCTTGGATGTAGGTCCTTGACTTTCAAGACTTTGTATACTTCTTTCCAGCCCCTTCTGGCCTGCAAGGTTTCTTTTGAGAAATCAGCTGATAGCCTTAATGGGAACTTCTTTGTAGATAACTGCCTCCTTATCTCTTGCTGCTTTTAGGATTTTCTATTTGTCTTTAATCTTGGGTAACTTAATGATAATGTAAGTGCCTTGGTGTGTTCCTCTTTGGGACTCTCTGAGCTTCTGGGACTTCCTGGAAGTCTATTTCCTTCGCCAGATTGGAAAAGTTTTCCTTCATTACTCGTTCAAATAAGTTTTCAATTTTGTGCTATTGTTCTTCTCCTTCTGGCACCCCTATAATTCGGATATTGGAACATTTCATGTTGTTTCAGAGACAACAGCCTCTCTTCATTTTTTTGGATTCTTGTTTCTTCGATATGATCCAGTTGGATGTTTATTTTTTCCTTTTGTTTTAAATCATTGCTTTGAATCCTGGTTTCCTTCTTGTCACTGTTGGTTCCGTGAATATTTTGCTTTATTTCATTTTGAGTATCTTTCATTTGTTCTTTCATTTTTCAACCAAGCTCAATCAGATCTGTGAACATTTTCATTACCAGGGCTTTAAATTCTCCATCAGATAGGTTGACAATCTCCTCATCGCTTAGTTCTCTTTGTGAGGTTTTGCTGTGTTCTTTCATTTGGGCCATATTTCTTTGTCTTGGCACAGCTGATAGGTTGTAAGTGGGCGGGGGGGGGGGGCTTAGATATTCATCTGGGCAGAGCAACCCTTCTTGCTGCACTGCCTGTGGGGGCGGGGCCAGAGAGGGAACAATGCAGCTTGCCTGCTGTCTCTAGCGCACTTTCTAACAGACTCTCCTATCAGACAGGAAGTATCTCTCACCAGGGCAATCCCAGCAGTCAGCTCTGAGTCTCAGTTTTCTCCTTAAGTCAGTCCCTCCTATGCTGCTCTGCTGAGTTCTCAGTCAGCCCCGCCCCTCAGCCACCTGTGCGATCTGCCTTACTGGTCTGGTTGTGCTGGTTGATTTTTTCTTTAATTCCTTGGTTGTTGGAGTTCATGCAGTTTAATTTTCTGGTAATTTTGGTTGTTCATTGATTTTATATTGGTTGTTATGCACCTTTTGGTTGTGCAAGGAAGAGAAGGGTTTCCACCTGTGCCTCCATCTTGGCTGGAACTCCTTAAGGTAGTCTTTTTAAATTAAGAGTGAGATACTACAAAAGCCTCTCTCTTCTGAATGTTGTAACTTTAGGGTTATCATATGTCAAATCCAGCTTTTATTAATGGATCTTACAAATATCAGTTTTAGGACACTTTTCTCTGAGAAAATTAAGAAAATAATCTTCTGCTCTCCTGCCTGATGAATGTATGCCTAGATGCTCATGTTCTGGGAGCATTAAGGAAGAAGTGGGCTGAGAATACCCACAGTTCTGTGTATAGACTTAAGAGTTGATTCTGCAATTTTCAGTTCTGCATCTCAACCATGAATGGTGTTTTTCACTGAGACTAAGGTCCCTGGCCAGACCCTCTCTGGTTCAATTTCTCCAGAAGCTAATCCTCCCTGCCACCTGGTTGGCAACGGGAAGTGATAATAATGAACTGACTTTGCAACATGGACAAGGATCACAGGAAGAAAATCTGACTACTCTGGATGTAGGATTTCAAAATATCTTCATAATGCCAGCCATGGTTCTCAGCCCCACCTGACAAGGCATGTGGTACTTATAATTTCAGAGCCACTAAGGATTCCAAAAGAAAATATGGACTCTTTTCCTTCATGAAGTCATTACCATTGTCATTTCCTTTGCTCTGCTTAAGCCAAGTACCCCTCCTCCTTCCTTCTGCCTTCCAGCATTTTCAAAATGGCTGTTTATTTTTAATTCTTTCTGATTGCTGTGGCTAGGACTTCCAGTACTATGTTGAATAAGAAAATTATGATTTTAAAAATGTATAGGCATGTATTTATCAATGAATTATGTATTGCTTGTTCTAATTTTCATTTCATGCTAGGATAAATTTACTTCTATGAAAAGTCATTTTTAAATGATTCTTATTATTACTAAGAAAACATGTTTTGGATTTTTACAAACTATTACTGTACAGATTTTTTAAATATTTGCATTCTCAGAATAATAGATAAGCAACATACCTTTAATATATAAATTTTTAAGCTATGTAGTTAATTCTTCTTATATTAAATGTTTTAGTCAACTCCTTTTATTTTGATTTAAATACATTTTTCTCCCAAATTATTTTTTATTAATTTTATTGTAACACCTGCCTTCTAATTAAAAAATCTTAAAGTCCAAAAAGAACTTTTTTATTTCCCCAAGAACAGTCTCATTAATTCAAATACCAGTGACTTAAATATCTTGCCACCAAGAGATTTGATTATTCATGGCAAAATTTATCTGAATTTATTACCACATTTACAAGCAACTAAAATGAACTTTCTCCCATTGCTTTGTCTTTGTGAATTAAATTACATTTGTTTTCCAAAAGCAGCAGTTTTACAACCTAGAATTTTATATGTTTTAAATGTTTATGGGAATAAAAAATTTCCTTTAGCTAAAAAAACTAATGGAATTTGTGTGTGTGTGACATTTCTGGGTTGGTCATAAATGTAACCACAGTTTAACAGATCATTTATCAATAAATGGTTAGATTATTTTCATGTCTTGGCTATTGTAGATAGTGCTACAGTCAACATGGGGATACAGGTATCTTTTTGAGTTACTTTTTTCATTTTCTTTGGATAGATACTCATAGTGACTGTACCAATTACATTCCCACCAACAGTACATAAGTGTTCCCTTTCTCCACATCCTTGCCAGCACTTGTTATCTCTTAACTTTTTAATAACAGCCATTGTGGTTTTGATTTGCATGTCCCTGATGATTAATGATATTGAGAATGTTTTCATGTACTCATTGGACATCTGTGTGTCTTTGGGTAAATGCTTATTCAGATCTTCTGCCCATTTATAATCAGATTTTTTTTATTAAAAATGGGCAGTTTATGGTTTTTTTATATTTTTTGGTTATTAGCCTCTTGTCAGATATATAATTTTCAAATATTTTCTCCCATTCAGTAGGCCACCTTTTTGTTTTGTTGGTAGTTTCCTTTCGTGTGCATAAACTTTTTAATTTGTTGGAGTCCCACTTGCCTATTTTTACTTTTTCTTTTGGTGTAAGACTTTTTAAAAAAAAATCATAACCAGGCCTTGTGTCAAGGAGCTTACCACCTATGTTTTCTTCTAGCAATTTTATGATTTTAGGTCTTATGTTAAAGTCTTTATTCCATTTTCAGTTAATTTTTATATATCCTGTAAGATCATTGTTGAGTTTCATTCTCTGGCATGTGGATATCCAGGTTACCCAAGACCATTTATTGAAGAAACTGTCCATTCCCCATTGTATATTCTTCCGTCCTTTGTTATACGTTAATTGACAATATATGCATGGGTTTATTTCTGGGTTTTCTTTTCTATTCCATTGATCTATGTATCTGCTTTTATGCCAGTACTAAACTATTTTGATAACTATAGCTTTGTAATATAGTTTGAAACCAGAGCTCATGATTCCTTTAGCTTTGTTCCTCTTTCTCAAGATTGTTTTGGCTATTGGGGTCTTTTGTGGTTCCATACAAATTTTAGGATTATTTATTCTATTTTTGTGAAAAATAGCATTGGAATTTTTGGAGGAATTCCACTAAATCTGTGGATTGCTCTCAGTAGTATGGAAATTTTGTCAATATTGATTCTTCCAATCCATGAGGATGGAATATCTTTCTATTTATTTGTGTTCTTTTTTTAGTTTCTTTTTTTTTTTTTTAGTGGAAGAGAGGGAGAGAAACATCGATGTGCATGAGATACATAAATCAGTTGCTTCTAGCATGCCACCAACTGGGGACCTGGTTCACAACCCAGCCATGTACCCTGACTGGGAATCGAACCAGCAACCCTTCATTTCACAGGCTAGCACTCAATCCACTGTGCCACACCAACCAGGGCCAGTTATGCCTTGTAATGTTCAGTATACATGTCTTTACTTTCTTGGTTAAATTTATTTCTAGTTATTTTACTGTTTTGATGCAATTAAAATGATATTGTTTTCTTTTTCTTTTTTTATTAACTGATCTCAGAGGAAGGGAAGAATGAGAGAGAAGGGGAGAGAAACATCAATTTGTTCCACTTCTTTATACATTCATTGGTTGATTCTTGTATGTTACCCAACTGGGGATGGAACCCACAGCTGTGACATATTGGGATGACACTATAACCTATAACCAACTGAGCACCCAGCCAGGGCTTGTGATTGTTTTCTTAATTTCTCTTTTTAATAGTTTGTTCATAGTGTGTAGAAATGCAACAAAATTTTCTGTATTGATTTTGTATCCTTCAGCTTTATTGAATTCATTTTTTTGAACTAACAACTTTTTTGATGGCGTCTTCAGGGTTTTCTACATACACTGTCATGTCATCTGCAAACAACGAATGTTTAACCTCTTTCCAATTTGGATGCCGTTTATTTCTTTTTCTTGATTAAATGTTCTAGCTAGGACTTCTAATACTATGTTGAATAAAAGTGGCAGGACAGGGCATCTGTTTCTTTTTCTGATCTTAGAGTAAATTTTTCAGATTTTCACCATTGAGTATGGTGTTAGCTGTTGGTGTGTCATATATTGTCTTTATTATATTGAGGTATGCTCCCTCTATACACATTTTGTTGAGGGTTTTTATCAAAAATGAATGTTGAATTCTGTCAAATGATTTTTCTGCATCTACTGAGATAATAGTGTATGTTTTTTATCCTTCGTTTTGTTAATGTGGATGTTCAACTAATACATCTCTGGGATAAATACAACTTCATCATAGTGCACAATTGTTTTAATGCTTTGTTGAATGTGGTTTGCTAATATTTTGTGAGGATTTTTGCATCTGTGTTTATTAGTGATATTAGCCTATAATTTTCTTTTCTTGTGACATCCTTGTATAGTTTTGGTATCAGGATAATGTAACCTCACAAAAGGAGTTTGGAAGTATTCCCTCCTATTCTTTTTTTTGGAAGAGTTTGAGAAGGATTGGTATTAATTCTTCTTTGAATCTTTGGTAGAATTCACCAGTGAAGCTTTCTGGTCCTGAACACTTGGTTTTTGGGCTGTAATCATTTACTTCAAGGTGTCATTATATATTACCCCAGAATATTTTGTTGGTGGTGGCAATGAATAGTATTAACAATCCAATTGGAAAATAGCTTCTATTTGGTGAGTTTAGCAGATTTGTATTTATTTTTTACTATTTGTATATCTGGACTGTTTATACCATCTTATAATTGTATTGTGTCAAATGTGTATTTTTTAATTTTTTTTAAATATTGAAGGTTATTCTTTTTTTTTTCATTTTATTTATTTAGTTTTAGAGAGGGAAGGGAGGGAGAAAGAGAGAGAGAGAAACATCAATGTGCGGTTGCTGGGGGCTGTGGCCTGCAACCCAGGCATGTGCCCTGACTGGGAATCGAACCTGCAACGCTTTGGCTCACAGCCCGCGCTCAATCCACTGAGCTACGCCAGCCAGGGCTATTTTTTTAAATGTTTTTAACTTAGACAATTAGGATCCTGCAAGTGATGTGTGGGGGCCAGGGGGTGGCGCTGGGAATGAAAATAGGCAACCAGTGTTTGCCTGTCTTTTTTCCATCTACTCCCCTGTTGAGCAATAACTCATTCTCATCCCTCTGCTGCAGTCCCCAGAAAGAAAAGGGCTAGAGGAGAAGAGCCCACATATGCTTGGTTGGCTAAGTTGTAATATGAGTTTGGGGGTCTGCGATATGCGGGAAATCCTGAGAGAATACTCTCATGGGGACATATATTTTTCCTCCAGGGACTTCAGACTTCATACTGTCACCACATACAGGGCCTTTTTTTCTGACTGGTTACTTAGATTCCACCTCTATTGGGGTCATTCTGCACTTCCCAGTGATCCTCTTGGTCAGCATTCTTTTAAAGTAATTCTTAGACTATTCTTATTTTATTTTGATTTTTTAATTGTTGTTCAATTACAGCTGTTCCCATTTTTCCCCATTGCTCTCCCCTGCCCTACCCACCCCCCACTTCCCACATTCAGCCCTCCCCGTGTTGTCCCTGTACGTGGGTTTATTCTTTATTTCCATGTCTCTGGTTCTATTTTGCTAGCTTGTTTGTTTTATTGATTAGGTTCCACTTATAGGTGCGATCATATGGTATTTGTCCCTCACCACCTGGCTTATTTCACCTTGCATAGTGCTCTCCAGTTCCATCCATGCTGTTATGAAGGATCAGAGTTCCTTCTTTCTTTCTGCTGCGTAGTATTCCATTGTGTAAATGTACCACAATTTTTTGATCCACTCATTTACTGATGGGCACTTAGGTTGCTTCCAGCACCTCCCTTCCCCTCTCTAAAAATAAATCAATAAATTTGGGGGGTAAGATAATTAGGTGTTCTCTTAGTTTCTTGGCTTTGAAATCCAGTTTTTTCCATAGGTTTGAGAAGTTCTTGTTGATTATTTGCTTGAATAAGCTGTCTGTTCCCTTCTGTTTTTCTCCTTGTGGTATATCCATTATTCTTATATTGTTCTTTCTAATGGAGTCAGATAGTTCTGTAAAGTTTTATAACTTTTTTACTCTCAATTCTCTCTCTCTTCTTCCACCTGAGTCATTTCTAGATTTCTGTCTTCTATGTCACTAATTATTTCCTCCATCTGGTCTGCTCTATTTTCTATGTTCACTAGTTCATTCTTCATCTCATTTATTGAGTTCTTCAGCTCCATAGTTTCTTTTTGATTTTTTATAGTTTTGATCTCTTTGGTAGGCTACTGTGTTTGTTGATTTTTATTTCTAAGCTCATTGAATAGCTTTTCTGAGTTTTATTGTATCTTGTTGAGTTTTTTTTTTTTTTTTCCTTTCTTCCAGAACGGCAGTCTTGGATTCTCTGTCATTTAAATCAGTCTTCCATGTCTTTCAGTTTATTTTCTGGAGATTTTTCATTTTCTTTCTGAATTCCCTTGTTATCTTGGTCATTAGTTGTGCTTGATGGATTATTTTGCTACCTGGGCATTTCTGGGAATGAAAGTATTTGACACCACTGCGTGTAGCAGTTTGATATGTAAAGGTCTTCCTTTTGTTTTCCAGTAGGTGGTGCTGAAGCACAAGTTTTTATTTTCTCTTTCCTGAACTTCTGTAGCTTCTGGAATCTCTGTGGGGTGGTGTCTTCTCAGTGGTAGAAAACACTCCATATTCCCAAGGAGGTGGGCATCCCCTTTACAACCTGATTACCTTGGTCTTGGGACACCACTTTATGGATTGGAAGTGGCAGGCTATGAATCTTCTGTGTGTTCCTGGTGCCACCTTCCTACAGCCAGAAGCTGCTAAGTTGACCCAGCCGCATCTACCAGGCTGTGATGAGTGACAGAGTGGTGGGCAGGAAGAAGTGGGTTTGTATATCTGCAGCTCCATTCTACAGTGGGTTTAGCCACTATGGGTATAGACCACATAGGGTGGAAGTTTATTTCACCCCTTTCACCATCTGCTGAGTGAGAATTTTTCTGCTGGGCAGGCCTCAGAAGGATGGGGTGGGCAGGTTCCTGCAGAATCCTTTGTCAAGTTGCTGGTGGGCTGTGGAAGGCTGTGACCCTTTATACCACTGTTCTGTCCCTAACCCTGGGCCCAGCCTCAATGTGTGCTAGACACCCAGGCATATTGTTGTCTCTGCCCCTCTGATTTGCCCAATGGGAGTTGCATCCTGACCCTTCACTGATATTGCATATATTGGGGCCATGATGAGTGCCACGCTGCATGTTGCTTCTGTCTGTTTCCTCTCTTCCATGCTCTCCCATCTCTGCTGTTCACTCAGGCCCACCTTTAGATGTCTCAGTGCATGGATCTCTCAGGCATGTTTGTGTATTGAGAAGGGAATTCTTTGTTGAATTATAGTTGTCCAAGTTGTAACTTCAAAGGGAAAGACCTGGAGGTCCTTTCATGCTGCCAAGCTGCTGAGGGCATTAGGATGTTTTAAAACAGGTTATTGTTAGATAGATAGATAGATAGATAGATAGATAGATAGATAGATAGATAGATAGATGATAGGAAGGAAGGAAGGAAGGAAGGAAGGAAGGGAGGGAGGGAGGGAGGGAGGGAGGGAGGGAGGAAGGAAGGGAGGAAGAGAAAGAAAGACATAAAAAGAATGGAAGAACAAAAGAAAGGAAAAATGATATGATAGGGAGGGAGAGGAAACTAATTTCTAGAATAAAATAGTTGTAGTATAATCTTTCTTGCTTGACTTCCACAAATAGTATTGTAGAATACTAACTGCCATACTTACCAAACGACTTTGAAAACCTGAAGTACATCCAGAGGTTAGTGACCTGGATGTCATACTCTTGAATTTCTGTCCTTGATTACCTTATAACTATATATAACTTAAATCTAGTGGTGTAGTTCAGTAGCCATGCTCTTATGGATGATGAAACCTAAAAGAATAAAACCAGTCTGCACACCTGAGAATTGTTGGTGAATTTCAAGGCAGGATAAATCATCCTGTTTTACTCAGTCTGTGGCTTTATATTTCATTTAATTGATCAGTCTTTCTGTGATTAATCACATTAAACACTACCAGTTCAGTATTTCCCAAGATGTAAATATGCATCGCATAACTGAAAGTACTCTGACTATAGGAATATTTTGAAACTCTCAACTAAGCAAACTCAAAAAACCTTATTTAATGTATTATTTATATGGCCCTTTACTCTGATAATCTATATAGTGACACTCCAAGAATGGGGTGTGGTTTGTAGCCATTTTACACAGAGATATGATCATGGGATACTTATTCTGTGGACAGTTTCTTAAGTCTGGGTTGGAGAATCACTTCTCTAATCCAGTTTGAACAGGATTTAGTTTGTTCACACTTTGTAATAACTCAGTACCCCTTGATTATTTTACTTACACATTTTCTTTATGCTATGTAAATATTTATTATTCCAATCTTACATCTTTTTATCATGAGGTATTTTAAATTCTTTGAAATGGGAAATGCCAAATACAATAGAATTTTCTTAGAATCCAAAATCTGATGTTACCTTGACTTTCAAGTATAGCTTCGTACCTCGTTTTTCCTACCACAGTCACTCTCCTCTGGGTACGAGGTAGAAAGTGGTCAGGTTTGGCCAGGGATGAGGGCAGAGGAATTTCAATCAAGGTCAGCAGTTTTATGGTGCAGCAAACACAATCCCAAAGGGCCACAGCGTTTTGATCTGTGGCCCAAACTCCCTTCCTAAATGTTGTCACCATTAATCCTTGTGCCACTATACTCAAGTACTAAGAAGAATGCTTTTTAGGGGTAGAGTCTATAAAGATGAGGAGAGAAGCCATACCTATTGGCTGCAACAACTCCAACTTTACCTCCAAAATGAACAGAGGCAATATTTAAAGAATTAATCACATACAGAGCCTGGGCTAACCTTGATTGCACCTAAGATGGAAAGGAGGGCCCTGAGCCAGGGAGTTCTCATCTACAGTGAGAGGGTCTCAGCAGGTAGCTGATCAACTCACATACCTGAAAGCCTTTATCATCTCATTAGTTTCCAATTGTCTGCTCCTCAGTGCTCTCACACATCATTTAGCTAAAGCCTCAGCTGGTCTTTGTCAGCTCTCATCAGGAGATCTGCATCCTAGGGATATCAAATCGATTTTATATCACAATACAAGTCAAATTGTTAAGTTTGCTTGGCCAGCATCTATGAACTACTTTATAATAACTGAAATTCAGCATTTCCAAAACCTGTGTTTTGAAAATGCTGCCAGGTGAATGCCCATAATGGACTAGGAAGACCAATTAATTAGGATACTGTTTCATCTGTCAGGACTGCTTAGCAATATCCAAGTTAACAGCCGTGTGTTGCTTCCAGGTGTACTGCTCAATTTCCAAACTTTCTTGTTGGTATTTTCAGAAGAGTTTAAAGCATCTGTCCTCAACCTTGGCTTCACATTAGCATCATCTAGGGAGCTTTTAAATATACTGATGCCTAAGCTCCACCTCCAGACATACCGATTTAATTGATCTGGGGTGAACCCAGTCCATTGGTATTGTTTAAAAAGCTCCCCAGGTGATTCTGGTTTGAAGCAGGGCAGAAAACCAGTGGTTTCTAATAACAGCAGTTGCTCAAACATTTCTATTCTTCATAATAAGCTTCTCCTAGGTCAATTAAAAAAGTGTTCCATCAAGAAAAAATAAATTAATATTTGAGTGCTTTAGTCTTTTTTAATGAATGCATTTCTATACTACCTCTAGAAAATAAATGTTTGAATACTCACTTTAACATGGGCTACTTTTTATCCTTGATATAACAGATTCTTTGTCAGCCTCAGAGGTGTCATATATGTTAACCAACTGCTGATTATTTATTGAACACCTAATATGAGTTGGTTAGAGTCTATGAGAAAATTGAAGATATTTAAAACATGCTATTAACCTGAAGACATTTTATTGTGAAGAAAGCATATTTATCTGAAATAGTAACCCATAATAAAAGAATTAAATGATGCTTGTCAAATTATAATTAGAGACCAGTATTTATCGATATAGCTAGACAGTAAATTTGAAATTAGTGCCTTGGGGAAACCCCAATCTGAAGTACTTATAGATGAAGTGGGAAGGGATGTGAGGACAAAAATTGGCCTTATATCCAAAGACCAATGATTAGAGAACACAGATATCAGTGCCATTGGTAGATTGCAAAACTAGCCCCAATTATTTCCTCTTCCTCTATCCATATGTTGTAATGCTCTTCTTTAATGCTTCCCTTGGCCTTGTGACTCACCAGCTGTCCTGTGACAGTTCTGAGTCTTCCATATTTGTGCTGGCCCCTTGGGCCTCTGTTATCGTTTGGGAACCTGCCCTAGCTAGCCTGTTGAAGGATGACATGTGTGAATAGGAGCCATTGCCCCAGTTAACAGTCAGCTGACTCCAGATATGTGGGTAAACACAGCCAAGTTCAACAGAGCCATCTAGCCAGCCCCCAGTTGACCCTGCATATACGAACAACACACTCAAAAAGATGAATAATAATCCAGTAAGTAGAGTGGAGAATTGGTATGAGTAAAAGCATATGTCTGTTATTTTATTCATCTCTGAATTTTAAAATGTGAAAACTCTCCAGAATAAAATCACTTTTCTAATTTCTACCGACACTGCTACTTATTCCACAAGAAGTTTTAGGAGTGTTGCTGAGTATTTTGCAGAAGTACATCTACCTTTGTATATTATCTGCCAGAGAACTACCTAAACCATTTAAACAACAAAGCCTTATTTTCAGATACACACTTTAAATTTGCTTCGTTACCCAGGAAAAAGGGAGGGAAGATTAAGTGTCTGTCTCCTTCTTAGTCTAGAAGTTATACTTGGAGGGGAAAAAAGGTAATAATACTTTCTAAACTTAATTCGATCTTTCCTCCTCCAGGGTTTCCAAACCATGCCCAATTGCTCTTACAAAACAGCTCAAAACACCCAGGTTTATTAGAGTGTTGATACTCTCAGGAATACATCCACCTACATAGCCAGCAGAAATTTGAGGCAAAATGATACTCACTGAACCTTATGGAATTATTAAGGAGAAAAGTATCAATAAAGAATTTAAGAAGGTACACAGTAAAGACACAGAACTACTTAATTCCCTCCCAGTGTTCTTTAAAGTTTGCCGTTGAACTTTCTCAGTAGTCCTATTGCCTAATTCCAATAGCTATTCATGTCTTCCTCACACAGCAAATGCTTATACTACCTGATGACAGGGCCATACGACTGAGAATTAGTATCTATCTTCGTTTCATAACACACATTCATTATTGATCTAGGCATGGCCTTCTTTTATTATTCACTTAGGTATGCATGTGATTATATTTGTCTGTGTACTTATCTATGCTAATAATATAATAAGAACCTGAGAAATCACCACTCAGCATGAAAAACAGAATCTGATAATACCTTAAATGAACATATGTGATCCCATACAAACCATTCATCTAATGGAATTGCCATGTAAATCCTTTGTTCATCATTTTGTTAGGTTAAATTGCATACAGTTTTTAATTATCTATATGTATTCCTAAACAGATATATAGGCATAATTATAGATACATAAATAAACATATATAAGCTTTATGTTATCTTTTGGAGTTTTTTAACCTAAGAGATATCATTGTATGTTGCTGTAATTTCTTCATTTTAACTGTTCTACAATAGTCCTTTCTGTGGACATGCATAATTCATTCATCTATTCTCTTGATATATACTGGGATGTTTCCAGGTATTTACTCTTAAAAAATGGTGTTGTTGTGGACATTCTTACATATATATGTCTCTGAATATAAATATATGAGTTTCTCCTGGGAGAGGAACTGTTGAGTCACAGGAAAAGTGCATATACAATTTTAGGAGGTAATGCCAAAGGTTTTCCAAAGTAATTGTATGAGTTTAGACTCTGATCTGCAACCTATTAGTAATGCTGTGGATCTATAATTCTCTCTGACATATGGTATTGTGTGACATTTTTATTTGAATTTTCACCAAATCAAATGAAAAAAATATGTATCACTGAGAACTTGCTTTGCATTTCATTGATCAGAATATATATTTTTAAATTTATTAGCACAAACATTTTTATTATCTGTAAAATAGCTATTCATTTTTTGCCCTTCATTTTTCTATTGGATTTTTCAGGTTCCTTTGGAAATTTTTAGAAAATTTTTACATAGTCCTAATGTTTATTGATTAGTAATATATTGTTATCACACAAGTGACAATCTGCAATGTGACTTTTAACCTTCTTTAAGATCTCTCTCTTTTTTTGTTTTTCCAGAATTTATTGCACTTTAAAAAAAATTGTCAGTATTTCTTAACAGTTAAGATAAAATATTATGTTAGTTTCAGGTGTAAAACAGTGATTAGACATTCATATCACTTATGAAGTGAGCATCCCAATAAGTCTAGTACCCATCTGACACCATACATAGTTATTATAGTATTATCAACTATATTCCTATGCTGTATTTTATATAGCAGTGACTCTTTGTATAACTGTCAATTTGTACTTCTTAATCCCTTTCATCTCTTCCACCCATCCCCACGTCCCTCTGAAAGAGACTATAGAATAGCTATAATATCTTCCTTAAATGTTTGATAGAATTCACCAGTGAACCTATCTGGAAGGTTAATTATTGATTCAATATTTTAATAGGTGTAGGCCTATTCATATTATTTAGTTCTTCTTGTGTGAACTTTGCTAGATTTTCTTTAAAGTAATTGGTCTATTTCATCTAGGTTACCAAATTTGAGGGCATAGAGTTATTATTAATATTTCCTTATTATCCTTTTAATTTCCATGGAATATTTAGTGATGTGCCCTCTTTTGTTGCTAATATTAGTAATTTGTGCCTCTCTGTTTTTTCTTAGCCTGGCTAGTATCTTGTTGTTCATGTTGATCTTTTCAGAGCCAGCTTTAGGTTTTATTGATGTTTTCTACTGATTTTCCATTGTCAGTTTCATTAATTTCTGCTGTAATTCTTATTTTTTTCTTTCTGTTTAATTGATTTTAATTTGCTTTCCTTTTTCTAGTTTCCTAAGGTGGAAACTTAGATTATTTAATTTAAATCTTCTTTTTTAATGAATGCATAAATGCTACAAATTTCCCTCTAACCACTGCTTTCTCTGCATTCCACCAATTTTATTTTCATTAGTTCAAATGTTTTAAAAATTGCTCTTGAGATTTATTCTTTCACTTCTGTATTTAAAAGTGTTTTCTTTAAATCTCTATGTATTTGGGGGATTTTTTCCAGCTGTCTCTGTTACTGATTTCTATTTTAAATCTATTATGGTCTGAGAGCAGACATTGTATGCTTTCAGTTCTTTTAAATTTCTTAGGAATGTGATTTGTCTTGGTGATTGTTCCATGTGAGCTTGAGAAAAATGTGAATTCTGCTGTTATTTGGATAAGTAGTCAATAAGTGTCAATCATGTCCAGTTGATTGATGGTATTACTATGTTCAACTATGTCCTTACTGATATTCTGTTTGCTGGATCTGTCCATTTCTAAGACAGGGGTATTGAAGTCTCCAGCTTTGACAGTGTGTTCATCTGTTTTTTTGTTACAGTTCTATCAGTATTTGCCTATGTAGTTTGACACTCTGTTGTAAGATCAGTATACTTTTCAGTTTTCAAATTGTTCCAAATTAGATTAGTAGAAGACCATCCAAATCACCATCTGTGTCTTTTGACATGATCCAGTGGACTGAACATGATTTTTCTTTTTTGGTTAAAAAGGCATTCTAGGCTGATCTTACACTTCTCTGCTCAAGACCTATAAGGACCCTTTCTCCTAAAATCCCTGTTTTCTCTTCATGGTGAATGCTATTTAGAAATCAAAATCTGGGTATTAATTGTACTCTTTGCTACTTGGGAATGTATTGTCCATATACACTACTGGACTATTTTTTCCACTAATTTATCTATTCATGTACTGGTACTATGTTCTTTGATTATGTACACTTACATTTTAATGATCTATTACAGAAGTCTCATAATTAATTTATTTTTGCAGAATTCTAACAACATCAATTTTAATGTAGTCAAGTATATATATATATATGTATATAATTAGTATATAGTTAGTGTATGTAGAAAACTGCATTATTTTCACAAATATTCAGTGTCCCTCAAGTAAAAGGATTATTATACACCATTATCCTGTTGCATTTACTCATTTTCAAGTGATTTATTTTAGCCAAGTAGGAACAGAATTGACGTATCACTCCAAACAGAATATTTAAGAGACAGCATATAAAAATAAACAAACTATACCAGATTAAAAAAAAATAAGAAGCAGCGTGGAATTAAATTAAATGTATTTTCTATTTCCTGCCCTTATAAATCATGAAAGTATTCTTTAATATGAAGCATTGGTCAGCCTGGGTCCCTGAGTAGTGAGCACAGTTCTTTGGCTACAGTCAACATACAGTGTATTGTTTATAGCCTAGCATGCCCTGATTGAAAAAAAAATGTTATTTTTATTATTGTGGGTCGTTATACTGTTTACAAACAAATTATTTTCTCTCCCAAAGTGTAATAGGTCATTACTGCTGTTTTATTAAGGGCTTTAAAGTTTTATTTTGAACATTTATTTATTTTTTTTAAACATTTAGCAGGGGTTTTTTTTTTGAAGATTTTGTTTATTTATTTTTAGACAGAGGGGAAGGAAGGGAGAAAAAGAGGGAGAGAAACATCAGTGTGTGTGGGACCTGGCCTACAACCCAGGCATGTGCCCTGACTGGAAAGCAAATCCGTTACCCTTTGGTTCGCAGGCCAGTGCTCAAACCCCTGAGCCACACCAGCCAGGGCTGTTTTGGACATTTAAATCTTCCATCTATATGGAGGTGAATTTTCTGAATAGTGTAAGTAGAAATGCAATTTTATTTTTTATCATATGTTGATAATTTTTAGGTTCATCTGTTGAGTAGTCATTTCTTTATAATATGATCTAATGCAAGACCTCTGTGATACACCAAATTCCATACCAAATGTGTTCCGTTTTTGGTCTTTTTGTTTCCACTCACTGGTGAATGTATCTAGCCCCATAGTAGTGATACACTTAATACCGTTTTTTTAATAGCTAGTGATACATTGAAAGAAGCCCTTTCTTCTTTTTTCTAGAAATGTATTTTTCTATAAATATTATAATCATGAGATTAAATTCTGTGAAAAGTCACTGAAAGAATTTATTTTAAATTGCTGTTGGGATATGGTGGTAATTTCATTGAACCTAGAAAACAAATTAAACTGCAAGTGTTTTTTTTTTTTTAATAATACTGCCTCTCTACCCATGAATGTAGCACACCTCTCCATTTATTTCGGTCTCATTTAATGTCACTTAACAAGAATTTTAAAATTATTTCCTGTAAAGGTTTTATTCATCTCTTTTTATTCTTAGATATGGTATATTCTATGACATTGGTACACATTTTTGGATATACATTTTTTAAAATGCATTTTTAGTTTCTTGGTTTTGCTATATAGCAATGTGGTTGATTTCTATAATGGAACCTTCTTGTAAACTACCTTCTAAACTGACCTATTTCTAAATTGTCTGAAGATTTTTTGTTTTTTTTCATAAATGATATATCACCTCTAAATAATGACAATTTTATTTCTTTCTCAACCTTTTGTCACTAATATATCTTACCTGCTGTACTTTGCTGACTATAACCTGTGGCACAAGATTGAATTGAAGTGGTTAATAGTGGAAATACTGAGCACTCTTGTCTTGTTTCTGTTTTAAAAGGACTGTTTCTAAAATTGGGTCACTTAGAGTAATTGTTGTCTAGTTTTTTAAAATAGATTATGAGGTTACAGCAATCCCGTTCTATTCCCAATTTACTAGGTATTTCTATTAAAATTTATGTTGATTTTTATCAAGTATATTTGTGTGCATCTATGTAACTGATCATGAGACGTTTTTATAGTTTCAATCCATCAATAAATTAATTGTCCAAAATTAAACCACAATTATTTATTAGAGGTAAAGCCAACTTAAACACACAGTATATATATATTTTTATACACACTTGGCATTGATTTTTTACTATATCTTTTAGGATATTGCATAAGAAAAAAGACCTAACTACTTTTCTTACTTGTAATAACTCTGTTTGGTTTTGGCATAAAGATTATCCTCATTTCATAAAATTAGTTAGAGAGTATTACTCTTCTGTTCTCACAATATTTGCTTAAAATTGATATGAATTTGAATGTTTGACAGAATTTTCCCGTAATGCTATTTTTTCAATTTCTTTATTATAGAACTAAGAATTGGTAAGAATTTTTTAGTTTGTCTACATTTTCATAATTCACATATTGCAGTGGGAAGAATTCTCTTATTACCATTTCAATTTCTACACTATCCATAATTATGTCTCCTTTTTAATCATAATATTGTTTCTTTGTGTCCCCTCTCTTCCATTAAACAATCTTGTTAAAAGGCTGTTAATTTTTTTAAACTAACTTCAACTTGTAAAAAATAATTTCCCTACTGTTTCTCTTACTATTCCACTTAATTATTCTCTTATTATAATTAACTGCTTCCTTTTATTTTGCAGATATTATAGTGAATTTTTCTATCTTCTTACCTTGGAGACTTTAGCTCATTAATTTTGAACCTGTATTCTCTTATGAGTATTGAAGTCTTCAAATTTCCCTCAATGCATTACTTTTCATGGCCACATATAATTTTGTTATGTAATATTTTTGTTGCCACTTACCTCTGTTTTAGATAAAATTATCATTATGATTATATGATTATTTAGCATTGTGTTTCTAAATTTCCACTGTTGGTAGATTTTATGTCTCTTTGTTATTAATGTCTACATTATATTGAGACCAGGATGCACAAAAAATATGATTAATAATCTTTGAAATATGCTGAGTCTTGCTTTTCACATAATAAATCACCAATTTAGAATATCTTCATGGGGGTCCTGCTTTTATTGAATGGAGACTTCTGTGTTTGTTCAAGAGGTCAAGCTTCTTCTTAACACTTTTCCAGATATTACATATGCTTGCTTTTTTGTTCACTTGTTATATCAAAAGGCATCATATTAAAATCTAGCATCGAAAAGAATAAAACACATAGGAATAGGTTCAACTGAGGAGGTAAACAATCCATACACAGAAAACTATAAAACATTGAGGAAGTTAGTTGAAGAAGATACACATAAATGGAACTATATCCCTTACTCATGGATTGAAAGAATTAATATTGTTAAAATGTTTGTCTCATAAATACAGAAAAAAGACTGACAGCTGTTAGAGGGCTGGGTGGAAAAGGTGAAGGGATTAAGTGAAAAGAACACCTCATTACATAGACAACAGTATGGTGATTACCAGAGGGATGAGGGATGGGGAGAGGTGGGAGAGGGTAAAGGGGGGATAAATGGTGATGGAAGGAGACTTGACTTGGGGTGGTGAACACACAGTACAGTGAACAGATGATGTGTTGTGGAATTGTGCACCTGAAACCTATCTAATTTTGTTAACCAGTGTCACCAATTTTTTCAAAGTTAAAAAAAACAAAAGAACTACGAAACCAACAATTCAACTTCTGGGTTTTCACCCTCAAAAACCAAAAACACTAAGTTGATGTGTGCATCCATGTGTTCATTGCAATATGATTTACAGCACCCAAGATATGGAAACAATTTAAGTGCCCATCAACAGATTAAAAGAAATAATGAAATATATGTATACACTGGAATATTATTTAACCATTAAAAAAGAAATCTTGCCATTTGTGACAACATGGATGGATCTTGGAGTATTATGCTAGTTGAAATAATTCAAAGAAAGACAAATGCCATATAATGTCATTTATTATGTGGAATCTAAAGAAAACAAGCAGTATAGATACTGGCAGTTGCTACATTCAGGGTGAGGGGTGGACAAAATGGGTGAAGGGAATTAAAAGGTACAAACTTCAATTTATAAAATAAATAAGTCATTGGAATGCAAGTATAACATGGTGACTATCATTAATATACTATATACATACATGAAAGTTATTGAGAGAGTAAATCCTAAAATTTGTCATCAGAATAAAAAAAATTGTAACTCTCCATCTTGACAGATGTTAATTAGATTTACTGTGATCTCTTTGCATTATATACAAATATTAAATCATTATGTTGGACACCTAAAAGAAATATATGTTAATTATACCTGAAATAAATTGATTTCTAAGATAATTTCTTACAATTAGGCTCCAACTTAAAATGCCAGTGTGTGTGATAATGATTCTACAAATTTATCTACTATCTGCCTCCATTCATTGCATCTTCATCCCTACCCACAAGAACAAATGAAAGCCAATAGAAACTGATGGGAGAATATGAGTTCAAAATTTCAGTAGAAAAAAAGGAGCGCAATAAAGAGAAATATGCCTGAAAAACTAATTTGATAAATCAACTACAAAGTGAAAGTTTCCTTTAATTTCTAAAAGAAACACATACGAATATTTAATGAACATTTATTTAATTATTAATTAGTCAGGTTAGGTACACAGAAGATTTTGGCTTGCAATAGCTGTTAGTTATAGTATAATTCAGTTTATTATCTGTATTAAATTTCTAAAATATAATGTAAAGTTAGTGGTCAGGGTAACACCAAGACATCAAAAAGGGAATAATGAAGATGAACAAAGTTTCTAAAAATTACTTTGTTTTTGTCAAGATAAATATGATGAAGCAGTGAATGTTCATTTCTACAGAATTTATTGAAATGTTTACATAATTAATTGCCAGGTCCTAAATTGTGATATTTATTATTATTCTGATTTTCTATGTAAAGGACAATACAGTGCATGGAAGCTGAATATAAGGTATGGACAAACTGAGATGATTCATCTCACACAGAAATTATCCCTAAAGCAAGAGGTCTGCCAGGGTGTCATCCCCTTTGCAGAAGTGTCACTTTATCTTAAGGTCATGCCTATCTAAATTTCCCCATTCCCTGATGTTAACATCAATAACCCATGCTGGGATTAATACAGCATACCTTCCTAAAATAACCTTCTATTACAAGGTTGGATAGTTCTTAAAACCGCCTTCAATATCAATCTTACGTAATGATGAAAACACAAGGTTAGAAAGTACTTCAATATGAATCTCTGAGATTCTTCTTCATAATAACATGGGATGATAATGACTTAAGGTAATGGAAGAATCTATAGCTTGCTATTGATTTCTTCAAACTACAGGTGAAATATAAAACTCACAAATTAGGTAAACTCTTCATGGACAAATAGTATAGAACTCGGCTTAATTACTGTGCTGGGTGTATAAGTAAGTTCACCCCAGGTAATGTATTGCTCTAAAATTTTATTTGACAGCATCATAGAAATGATTTACTTCATCCAATCTGGATAATTATTTACTTTATACCTATTTGAGGAAAGATATACTACCAGTTATTCCTCATACATAAAAGTGTTTCATAAACCATGTTAGAATAGCAATATAGTACAGTGCAAAGTGAATCACATTTGAGGTAAATATATTTGAGCTCAGATCCTGACAAACTTTAGAAAATGTAATTTTCCAAGTAATTATGACCCATCTGTAAAGGGTTATAATTATATGTCTCTCACAGGATTGATGTGAGGATTCATTCAGTGAGATTACCTACATGAATCACCAAGCAGGTAATTGGTACTCAAATACCTTGTTCTCTTTCAATCTCATCTGTGAATTGTTTGAAAAGGTAAGTGTGTGTATGACTATTTAAGAGCCATCATGATTTAGAATTAAAGACTATTTTATGAGATGCAGAAGCAGTCTAAAAACTTTGAAGTGATATATGATTAAGATT
>PVIA01009554.1:36608-49398 GCA_004024845.1 Tonatia bakeri
TATTTATATTAGCAGTTATAAGTTAATATATTATGTCATATATTGTAAATATTATATGTATGTTATATTCATTGTATACTACATATGTTTGTTTGTGCATATATAAGATTTGTATGTATGTGCAAAGTAATCTCTTATTATAGTTATTGCTCTTATTTTCCCCGATTAAAGAGGGATCTTTTATTTAGTAAGAAAGTATATTAATAGATTTTCAAAGATTTTGTTATATGGTACTGCCATGTGTTTGGAAAATAGGTTGAAAGTTTTTAGAATTGAAATGAATATCAGAGTGGATGGTGGGAAAGTAATGGGGGAAAAATGGGGACAGCTGTAACTGAACAACAATAAAAAAAGAAATGAATACCAAAATTGAATTTAGGAATTAAAATATATTGTAGTGATATATATTAATAGAAAAGTGTATTTATTATTTGAAAACAATATGGTTCTACTTTATATCTGTCATTTATTTAATTTTTGCCTCTATTTTCAAACTTTATACATGATTTTAAGCAGAAGTGATAGAATAAAATCAAGTCTGTCTATTGATCACAAAACTTCTCCCTAGCTGATTTGAAGATTTCTTGTATTTGTATATCAGAAGTGATAACTGTTAGCATCCTGTCTATTTGAGTCATTTTAACATTACCAAGTACTCTCTGTGATTACAGAACATCTAGATAAATTTAGTATTATGAACACAGACTTCATGTTCCTAAAACAGTGTGTAGTGATAAAGTGCCCATATTTCTGCCTTATTCCTAATTTATTGAGCCATTAAAATCATGCTTTCTGATATTATAATGTACAAACTTCATTTTATTATAACTCTCAAATTCAATAAAAAAAAAAAGAACTTTCTCTTGTGGCTTCAGCAGTGTACTTGCAGGCTTTCAGAATGGCTCTGCCTCTAGAAATGGGCAAATGCCGGTTCTCTATAGGAAAAGAAGACACTTATATGCATCTAAGAATAATGAACATAATCAAGAAAAATGGAAATCCAAAATAGTTCTTCCAAACTACTGTAATTGTAAGCTCACTGAGTTTCTCCCCTGCATCTGTGCAAAGTCACAGTACACACGAGGTAGGAGAAGCACATGCTGAGGAACCAAATGACCAAGTTCTAAAAATCTCTTTCTGGCATTTCTGAGCTGTGCAACCTTGAGCAAGTTATATCCCCTTCCTAAGCCTCAGGATGTTTTTGTTTCTTTGTTCATTTCTTTCTCTACTAAATTGAGATAATAATGACCAGTGTAATATTTTGTAGAGGTATGTGTAAAATATATAGCACAGAGCCAGGCCTATAATCTGTAATGTGTTAATTACCATGTTACTCGTGATCTTTTACAGTAGCTTTCCAACTGGTCTCCTTGCCTCTAGTGCTCCTCTATAATCCATCCTTTGCTAAAAACTTTTTTCTGTATAGTGTATTCTTAATAAATTTGTACCAACCAGCCACAATCTTTCTAACATTCTTACCCCTACAATACACTTGATGTTAAAGTGCATGGGCCTGCTCACTTTAATTTGTAGGCAGTCATGGCCCATGTAATTCAGTTATCAGTATTTAGAAATTGCCCAAAAGGAATTTATGAAAATGAACTCTATATATTAGCAGTATTCTAGACACTGAAAGAATGATAATGATGCATTAGAAACATATCCTACCTTTGGGGACAGGGAGCTTTCTGCCTATGGAGGATAGGGTGGGTTTTTTTTTTTTAAGATTTTATTTATTTTCAGAGAGAGGGGAAGGGAAGGAGAAAGAGAAGGAGAGAAACATCAATGTATGGTTGCACGCACGCCCCCTATGGGGACCTGACCTGCAACCCAGACATGTGCCCTAGACTGAGAATCAAACCGGCAACCCTTTGGTTGGTTCAGCACTCAATCCATTGAGCCACAGCAGCCAGGGCAGATAGGGTTTTTTTTTTAATTAATTTTGTTTTTAACTTGGATTATTTAGGACCAAAACCCAAATATAGTTGAATATTTTCCAAATATTGGTAATATTGTAATTGTGCAGATATCAGTTTTACTCATCTTAATAATATTAAAATCAAGAATATATGAAGGGTTGAACTTGATTGTCCCTTTAGTCTCCAAGCCAAAAATCACACAGAGTTAACATTTATTTCACAGTGACAACCCTTATAAAATAGTGGCAATGATGAGCTTTCAGTATATAGTAATGTAAACAATACATGCATGAAGCTAAATGGGTTCATAATGACACTGTAAAATGAGGTTAAGTTCCCTATTAAGCCATTTGTTCCATGTTGTCCCCCCAAAAAAACAGAAATAAAAACAAAAAAATTAAAATTCACAGAGTTAATATCCTCCTCAATGCAGAGATACACATATGATTTGGAACACTACAAAGGGAGTGTTATATTGTTTGTAAGCACGTACTGTTTTTAAATATGTTTCCAAAAATTTCCACGTGTGACAACAATTATTTGTGTGCCATCCATGGTGGAGAGAAGGAGGCTGAGCACAGTGTGGAGGAAGCTTCTATGTGTGTTATTTTGCATGCTGATAATAAATAAATTGAAAGGCCAGATTCATTCATTACAATATAGATAAATTATACTGAGAGGTTGGAAATTGGATTCCTAACTCTTGCCAAAAAAATTATAAAATGTATCTAGATTGCTCCAAATTAGCAAGATTTGTTGGAGATACTATATTGCCTTTCCATATGCTGAGGCTGCCCTCTTAGCAGCTCAACAGAAAAAGGAGGAGACATAGAAATTGGGTTAACAGTAGCTATTCAACTGGGTTCTGCTTTCTGCCCATTTACTTCTCTTGCAGTGCTCTGAAATTAGTTGAAAGACTGATATGCCTTCTCTGCAAATGGAATTCTATCCTAATTCTTTATTCTCTCCTGAACCATGTAAAATCATTGTATAGTACCTTGAACATTGCCAAGTGCAGCTTTAGCTGTAACCACCTGTGGTCTCCAAACTCCATTAACCAGACAGGTAGCCTAAAGTGTATGACAGAGAATCAGGCCTCTGTCTCAACAAATTTAGCAGTCTATAACGATCACCAAATCAAACTGTATAGACAAAGCAATTAAAAGTCAGAATTGTCATAACAGCTCATCTAGTCTAACCACCCAACAAAACTAGCATCTCTGTTTACAATCCCAGGAAGATGAAAAACCCACCAGTGATTGTACTTACCAGAAAGGACAAATTCAGTTTCTCATTTCATTGTTGCATATCTTCAGCTACTAGGAAGTGTTAGCTTATACTGAGCAGAAATTACCCTTCCTTAACTTCTACCCTTCGGTGTCCTCTTGTGTATCAAGGGATCATTTCTTTACTGTGTAGTGTATCCTCAAATTCATATATTTATAAAAACAAGGGCATGTGCATTAACATCTCAAATGTTTAATATCATGGAATAATTGGGAATCAAAACTATGTATACTAATTATTAAGGAAATATTTTTATGTCAAGTAGAAACCTGGCATCTTAAACAGAATATTCTGAACACAATTTATATTGTCCTCAATGATTGTAGGTTATCACCATTATTAAAGGAAATTATTGTGTTCTCATATGTTGATGCCTTTGTGGTTTGTGGGAGTTGGTAGAAAAATCTGTCCCTATACTGCATGTTTTCAGGATATTTATGTTTAGGGCAATGTATTATTTTTTTTCTATAGGCTTTTTCCCTTATGTTTCTTAGTATCAGATTGTGTGATCTTGGTTCTGCCTATGTCTAGCTGAAGCCCCGTGGTTCTAATCTTAGGTGACTTTAGAAATGAGATAGCCAAATTCATTCCAAAGTTGTCTAAAAGTGCCTCTGAGTGAGAGTCTCTTATAAATAAAATCCATAAACTTCTATGCACACTACAGTGGACAGACTCTGAGGTGACCCCCATGATCCCTGCCCCATGGTGTTCAAACCTTGTGGATTCTCTTCCTCTTGAGTGTGAGCAAAACCTGTGACTTGCTTCTAAACAATATAATATGGCAACAGTGATAGAAAGCCACTCCCTTGATTAAGCTACATTAATGGCACTGTAAATGGATTTTGTGGATGTAATTAAGGATGGTAAATTGGTTGATTTTGAGCTATCAAAAGGGAGACTATTTTGGATGCACCTGTCTTAATCAGGTAAAGTCCCTCATAAGAGGAACCAGATCCTCCCTGAAGATAGAGATTCTCCCTCCTGGGCTGAGCTGAAGAAGCAGGCTGCCACGTTGTGTGAAGACCTATGGTGAGGACCATGTGGCAAGGAAATATGGATGGCCTCTAGGACTTGAGGGAAGCTGACTATTGTGAGAAAATGAATTTTCCCAACAACTGGAAGAATCTTGGAAGCAGATCTTTCCTCAATCTTTTGTTGACACCAAAGCCCTGGTCAATACCTTGACTAAAGTCTCACGAGACCCTAAGCACAGGACACACAGCTAAGCCATGCCCAGATTTCAGCCCCACTGAAACTGTGAGGTAATAAATGGGCGTTGGTTTAAGTGGCTAAGTTTTAGTAATGCATTAGGCAATAGATAACTAATACATATGGGAGACATGCCATTTATTTTGTGTGTGCAGGGAAGCTTTTGGTCAATTTCTTATCCTTCCCTGGGCTCAAGTTGGTTAAACTTACCTTCACTGATTAAATTGTTAGCCAAAATATTTAATATACACATGTATGTTATACAAGTTAATGTATGTATGTTAAGCATATTTTTCAACCAACATAAGTACCATAAGGTACATAAGGATATTCTGAATGTGCTTTAATTGCTTAAGGGACATACAATGATGAAGTGAAAACAAAGAGGCTCCTTGGAACACAAGGTATACACAGGTATAAGGTGCCTTATACAAAAGTATTCAGTAAGAGGATATAATGTAAATAATGCAAGACCTGAATTTAGAACATATAAATTGTGTCACAATATAATTGCCTAACCAGGCTAGGAATTTCACTTTGAAGTGAGCAAATCTAGCCATCAAGAATAAAGAGTGGTGGAAACAGTGATGAAAATGTTCCAGCCCAAAGAGGCAGCTGTTATTCTGCCCTTAGAAGATAATTGCCATGTGGATATGTAAACACAGTGTTGCCAGATACACTATTTTTCAAAAAGAAGGTAAAAATTTGGGTGCTTATGTGATAGCTCCATATTTTTAAAAGTTACTTATAAATGTAAATTTTTTTTAAAAAATTGAAAACCACAGGCCAAATAAGGTAGGATTGTAGTTCATATATGACTGCCAGTTTGTAACTTGAATTAAAATTAATGACTTACAAGCAAAAATAATGGAGTATAAATGTCTAATTTTCTTACATCAGCAGTAATGAACATGTCAGCGGGCTAGAGAAAGTCTGTATGGGCTTGTCGTAATATCCCAATGAGAGATTACAATATCCTTTGTCTTTTGATATTCCCATTTGTGATCTTTTCCATTGGAATGCTCAAGTAAAAAGAGTTTGTGTGTATTAAAACTTTGTTCATTCTCAATTTAATATTTTGGTAACAGTACATGAGGGGGAGTAAGAGGGAATCAGTAGGAGCAATGAGAAGAAAGATAAAGTACTTCCTTAAGTATTCCTAATTCAGTTCCAGAAAGTTATGGTCTACATCTGACTTTCCTTCTCCAATAAATTTTACACTAAATGGAACTCAAAATTAATGGATTTCAGACAGCAGTTTACAAAGAGAGGATAACCTGTGTTTCTTGAAATCATATTTGTCCAGGGCTTAAATGGTATCAGAATAACAGTAACTACTCATATCTCTAAAATCGTTGCCACAAGCTGCTATTATAGACATCCAGCTTGCTACAAATTCCATTGTCTACCCCTATTCCTGGTTATGTATGAGAGTTCCATATGGATATTTTATGTGACATCATAAAAATGCTCTTTCAGTAATCCTAGAGTATCTTCGAAGTCCTTCCCCTCTTTTTTTAATGGCATCTCACCCCAGGCCCAATAAGCCTATTGTGTTATTTGAACACATGTAAGACAGAGTTACCACTGTCATCTCCTAATGCTCATGCTGATAGCACTCAGTGTGATCTACAATTGGCACTGCATCAATCACACAATGAGGTGTGTGTGACTTAGGGCCCTGCCCGACACAGTGGTCCCAAAGAAGCACTACCTTGTATAAACCACAATTGGGGCTTATTATTCTTCTCATCTTGGAACTCAACTTCTGATCCATGAAGGCTGGCTAAGGCCTCATCCCCAACAGCATCAATATGACCTAGGAACTTGTGAGAAATGCAGAATCTCAGCTTGTATTCTAGACCTACAGACTCAGAACCGAAATTTTAACATGATTTTTATGCATGTTAAAGTCTGGGCTAAACGCCCAATCCCTGAGACAGATACATTGGCAACCTCTATAGCTGCCATAAATACGTAAGCTCCTCTTGCAACCTGTATTCCTCCCACCACTTTATTTTTTTGGTTTTAGTCACATAAGTTTAATGATTACCTTAAACAGGTTTCCCATCAGGCTTGGGACATTGCTTTAATGTTACATAATGCTAACATAACTGTGTTCTTCTATTGCCTTTTTTATCATTTTTTATTGTTGTTTGTATACAGTTGTCTCCATTTTCCCCCCACCACTTTCCACTGCCCCACCCACCCTACCTCCCACCCTCCTTCCTTCCCACCTTTGGCTTTGTCCATGGGTCCTTTATACATGTTCCTTGATGACCACTTTCCCTTCTTTCCCCTGTTATCTCTCTCCCCCCTCCCCTGTCAGTTTGTTCTTTATTTCAGTATCTATGGTTATACTTTGCCCCTTACCCCTTTAGACAATCCTTATATCTTCCTGAAATTTACAGACTACCCTTTTGAAACAAAGTTTGCATTTCATTTTTCACTATGCAAGTTTATACTAGAAGCTATTGAATTTTTCACTGGAAACTGCCCTTTGTATCTTATATAAAATTGGGCCTATTACCTCCCATTATAATTGCAAAACCACTTTTTAATCTCTTTAAATCCCTATTAGGAAGATTTAAGGTGTGCATACCTTTAAATCCAGCTATCGTACTTCAAGAAATTTATCCTGAAGATATTCTCACACAAGCGCAAAAGGATAGATGCTCTAGTATGTTCACTGTAATACACTGATAATCATACTGACATCTAACTATATAAATGCCTATTGATCCAGAAATGGATAAAATAATCATATATTCATATAATCTGTGCCTTTACAAAGTATGAAGAAAATCTGCATGTCAGCAGATTTACAAACCAAGTATAAAATTATATATTATATGCTATCATTTGAATAAGGTGTATATCTGTGTGTGTATGCTGTATAGCTGTGATTGTATATTGGCTTATCTCACCTCATTCTCTATTCTCTTCTCTCCTATGTGTCTCTCCTATGGAGGCTATAAAAGATAAAAACTTAATTTTCCAGACTCCCATACAGCTAAGCTTGGACATGTAAAACTGTTATGACTAGTTATCTATAATCAGAAGTTTACCATTGTTGCCTGTTCCCCTTCTTGTACCCTGCCTAGAATGCCACTGTGAAGTCTGGAGATGTACCAGCCATTTGTTGACCAGGGAACAGCAAGCACGAGGACTGGAACCAACACAATAGAGCGAGAGAAAAAAATGTGTTTCAGTCTCTCCTGGCATTCTAGGGCAACAAAATCAGCACAGGGATACCAACATCTGTGGTCTTCTGCTATGAAAAGTAATTAAATCCCTGGATATTTAAACCACTGTGTAAGGGTGTTTGGGTTGTTGTTGTTGTTGTTATTATTATTATATTATTATTAATTGGCAAACTATCCCTGATACAAGTGTCAACATTGGAGAGTGAAATGAAAAGCAGGGACAGTATTTTGCTTCTTAAAAATTTTATTCTTTGTGATGTTTAGATTCTGTCATCAGAGAAATGACACACATAAACATAAAACACACTGATTTTAAAATGCAAATAAGTCAGTGAGTTTTATACATAGTTGTTTTAAGTCCTGGCTTTTAAGAAAAATATTTCATAAAATAGTTTCTGATATGTATAATATTACTAATAACAGAAAGTATTTAATGTGTCATCTCATAACAAAATGGTTGTTATAAGGACAAATATAATTACATTAGTGATTATGCAACTTAATTGACAAATGGTTACTCTTCTCAGGGAGATGAAGTAATTTGTCTTCTCTTATTTTAAATATCAGCTAACCATCCCTTTTTATAGAAAAGTGATAGTGATAGGGTTTCATAGGATTGAATACCCTTTCCCTTTTGTTTTCTTTTTGATGTTAGCGAAAGATGAAAACAAAACTCAGAAGAAGAAATGAGCTAAATATGTAGAGCATTGTTCTTCATAAAGCTATTTTTTAAAGCAATGGTCACAGGATGTGTTCATGGGTAGCAATGGGCTAACTTAGTAAGTCTACATTCCTCACTGTGCACCTTCCCGACCAAGGCTTGTTTTCAGGACTGACCCTTGCCTGGCTCCTGAGAGCTGAGCTCTGAGCTCTTGGAATGCTCTGCCTGTACCATGCTGACCTAGTGGTTTATGCCACAGTGTGAGTTACGGTAGACACCTACTTTTGCTCTGGGAATATAAGGTCTGATTATCTAAGGTCAGTTGTGCCAGCACGGCATGCCTACCGTATTAACTCCTGATAAAAGCTTTGTCCAGCAAGGTTCCAGTGAGCTTCCCTGGTTGGTGAAACTTTGCTCATGTTGTCACCCATTGTTGTTGGGAGAATTAACTGCATCTCATGCAACTCCATGGGGAGTGTGGGGGGTAGGACTTGGAAATGTGTGCCTGCTATCTGTTGGTCTTCACCTCATGAGCCTTTTCCTTTTGCTGATTATCTTCATTGCTTTCGATGTGATAAACCATCACTGTGACTATAACAGCTTCTGAGTCCTGTCAGTTCTTCTTGCAAACCACCAAACATATAAGGGTGGTCTTGGAGACCCCCAACACAGTTACCTAAAGTTAAATAGAGCGGTAAATGACTGAAAAGTTGCTTGATGCTAAGTAATTGTGAAGTTATAAATATTTTCTTAAAATATCCCTTTATTCCAAATAATGGACTGAGGTATAAAGGCATATTTTAATGAAATATAAAAATAAGTGTGAGTTAAAAACAGGAGTCAGCAAGAAATAATTATTGTGATTGATACCAAATATGTTTTCTAATAAGTCAGTTTTACTCTTTTAATAAAGCATTTAATTTGGTATCAAAGAAAATAAGTGTGTAGGAAAATGCATTATTCCTTTAGTTAGTCAAAGCAATGGGAACTAACAGTCTGTATGCAAGGGAGTTAAGACCATGACTTTTTCCAAAGAACACATACAGATGGCCAACAGGTACATGAGAAGATGTTCAGCATCACTAATTAGGGAACTACAAATCAAACCCACACTGAGAAATCACTTCACACCTGTTAGAATGGCCATTTTCAAAAAGGCAAGACATAACATGTGTTGGCAAGTATATGGATAAAAGGAACCCTTTGCACTGTTGGTAGATATATAAATTGGTGCATCTATGTAAAACAGTAAGGACATTCCTCAAAAAATGGAAACTGAACTACCATATAACCCAGCAATTTCACTTCTGGGTATTTATTTATCCTAAGAAAATGAAAAAACTAGCCTGAGAAAATATATGCATTCCCATATTTATTGCAACATTATTTACAGTAGGCAAGAGATAGAAACAACATAAGTGTCCATCAATAGATGACTAGATGAAGAAAATGCAAGATATATATATACACACACACACACACATATATGATGTACAAAGAAAATGCAATGTGTGTGTGTGTGTGTGTGTGTGTGTATTCAGTCCTCATATGAGAATGGCTAGCATGACATCTGTGTAACCTGGCAGCCAAAGAGAATGGCCTGGAATGCACATGTGTGGACAATGACAACTTCACTGTACTAGTTAGTGGAGGTGGTAGGCACCATTGAGTGAGCATGTGTACTGTATGGCTATTGCATTCAAAATGACTGAGCGAGTAGAGCAATGAATCTGTATCAAATTGCATCAAGCTTGAACATTTCCTCTGTGGAAACTATTGAGATGATTCAGAAGGCCAAAGCTATGGGCAACTGTTGATTGGCAGCTTCATAACGACAATGCGCCTACTCATGCATCACATCTTTTGCAGATTTTTTGTGAAACATCAAATCACACAGGTGACTCAGCCCCCCTACAGCCCAGATTTGGTGCCCTGTGACTTGTGGCTTTTTCCAAAACTAAAATCACCTTTGAAAGCTGACAGAGTTCAGACCATCAATGAGATTCAGGAAGATAGGACGGGGCAGCTGATGTGACTGGGAGAATTGTGTGAGGTCCCAAGGAGCCTACATTGAAGAGGACTATGGTGTCATTGTCCTAGGTACAGTGTTTCTTGTATTTTGTATCTTCTTCAATACATGTCTCAATTTTTCTTTTTTAAAAGATTTTATTTATTTATTTATTTTACAGACTGGGGCAGAGAAGGAGAAAGAGAGAGAGAAACGTTGATTGGTTGCCTCTCACATACCCTCAATGGGGGACCTGGCTTGCAACCCAGGCATGTGCCCTGACCAGTAATCAAGCTGACAGCCTTCCAGTTTGCAGGCTGGTGTGCAATCCACGGAGCCACACTAGCCAGGGCTATGTCTCTATTTTTCATATTTCATGACTGGATAACTTCTGGACAGACCTCGTATATATAATGGAATTTTATTCAGCCATAAAAAGAATGAAGTCTCGCCATTTGTGACAAAATGGATGGACCTTGTGGATGGAGCTTGAGGGCATTATGCTAAGTGAAATAAATCAGAGAAAGATAAATAAAGTATAGTGTCATTTATATGTGGAATCTAAAACAAATGAACACCAAGCTCATAGATACACAGAACAGATTGGTGGTTGCCAGAGGCAGGGTGTCAGGGTGGGCAAAATGGATAAAGGGCATCAAAAAGTACAAACATCTAGTTATAAAATGTCATCAGGACATAATATATACAGCCCAGTGACTATAGTTAATAATATTGTATTGCATATGTGAAAGTTCCTTAGAGAAGAGATCTTAAAAGATCTCATCAGAAGAAAAAAATTGTTAAGTATGGTGATGGATGTTAACTAGATTTATGGTGCTGATCATTTTACAGTATATACAAACATCAAATCATTATATTGTACACCTGAAACTAATAACATTATATGTCAGTTATACCTTAATAAAAAAAGCAATGAGACAAAATTGGGAAACGATTTCAAGATGTAAAATGTTGTGCCTAAATGAAAATAACTATAGTCTGAAAATATTCTCTGTGAATGAAAAGAATTAGATCTCTGAATTTCGTAATTTCTTCATGCTACTGACAATCTCTTTGCTTCCTATTCATGGACTGACACATTGGTTTTAAAAATATATATATTTAGCAAAAGAAAATCTGTATAAACATAGTTTTAAAATATGGATATTTTATTAAGAATATCTCTTTTGTGTTTTTTATTTTTAAGAATGTCTTCTTAATAAAAGAAGAATATTAAGAATATCTTCCCCTTAAGCCTAATAAAATTATTTACTTGTTATTTAATTCATAGTTTATTTATATTTCTAACTGGCATTATTCCAGAGAGTTTACGATTTGGCTAAAACATTTGCAAAGGGAAATTCTATTTTTACTTTGAAATTTGGAAACTGAGACACATGATCCTTTAATGAGAAACATTAAAATTCCTGAAAAGAACATTACATTGTTGGTGTAGACTGTAGAAATATATCAGCATATTCTCAGAGCCCAGTGTAGAACTGACAGAAACCTAGAAGGAAATATCTTGGGGAATCAAAACATAAAGGAGTTAAGGCATATGTGGACATTTATCAGTTCTTTCAGTGAATGAATATTTCTTCAGTCCCTAGTGTGTGCCCAGCCTTGCTCTAGCATTAAAGATACCCAACAACATGATTTTCCTTTATGCAATTTACATTTCATGGGAGGAAAGAGGCCATGAATAACTCCAAAAGTAAAACATTTTATATAACAGATAGTACAAAATGCTATTTAGAAAAATAAAGCAAGAAAGATGTTTAGGGACATGGTGATGTGTCTTGAAAATTTCAATAACGTCCAGATAGATCTGGTTATGCTGATATATGTATATATACTTGCTTGGGAAGGTTATCATAAACTGAATTTCTGGTCTTAGTTTAAAATGAACTTAAAATTACAATATGTAGTAAGTTTGTATCATGGATCAGATCAAGTTTTGTATAGTATGATTCACCAGTAGAATCTATAATGGAATAAATTTAAAGAAACATGTGTTGGAAGGGAAGTAGAAAAGTATTTTTTGTTAAAAAGATATATCATCTTCCTTTTTTGTGATATGTACTGAAATAACATAAAAGCATCTCTTTTAAATCAGAGTAATGTCAACACTATATCCACAAATAACTACATTGCAACTGAATCGTTTGAAAAAAAAAGGAATTTTCAAATCAAATTTCTTATTTATTGCTGTTATTCTATTATAGTTGTCCCAATTTCTTCCCTTGCTCTCCCCTGCCCCGCCCATCCCCCACTCCCACAGGCAATCCCAAGCCTGTTGTCCATGTCTGTGGGTCATTCATAGATGTTCTTTGACTGATCCTTTCCCTTCTTTCCATTATCCCCCACCCCTCTGGCAACTGTCAGTCTGTTCCATGTTTCCATGTCTCTGGTTATGTTTTGCTTGCTTCTTTGTTCTGTTGATTAGGTTCCTCCTATAGGTCAGATCATATGATATTTGTCTTTCAACAACTGATTTATT